>CATIWK010011843.1:0-11228 GCA_949634005.1 Mallotus japonicus | reverse complement strand
ATATATATATATATATATATATTCAAAATTTAACGATTTAATGTAATATATTTGGAATATTGCAAATTTAATAGTTTGGTGTGTACATATATCTATATATGAGTGACAATTTTTTTTTTCCTAAAATATCCGTATGCAGATGCCTCTAAATTTTAACTAATTTTATTTAACTTGTATAGTAATATTAGAACGGCAAAACTTTGTTTATTTACTTTGTTAAAGGTGTTCAGAACGAGTTTTGAACACATGGAAATCTTAGACAAAACTATTTTTTGGTGATTATTACTTGGAAATAAATTAATTAACAATGTGAGCATTTTTTGTATGAACCACCGCTATTCAAAGCTCACTATTGACAAAAATATATGTACGCCTGCAGTTAGGAGTTTGGACAATAAACATTCGGGTGGAGATTTTTGCACTCCTTCCATTTATAAATGGACTTTATTTGAATCTTTATATTAGATACAATGACTTTAGTACCCTTCAATCAAAATATATATTCCTATCAACTTAATTAATATTTGTAAAATACTTCTTTAAATTATTTTATTTTATATTAATTTTTCACTCCATGTAATATTTTTAGTATTATATTCTACCATTTTATTAAAAATTTTTAATAGAAACTTAAAATTAAATTCACTATTAAAATTTTTTTTATGGTATATAATACCATTTTATTAAAAAATTTAATAGAAAACTTAAAATTAAATATACCATTAAAATTTTTGTTTTTTACTATGTATAAAAACTTGAAACATTAATACAATTAAAAATTAATATTTCGCAACTAAATTCATAAAAAATATAACTATTTTTTAATAACATTTTAGCAATATAAGTTGAACATAAAAATAAAATAATATAACAAATTTATAAAATTATAAATAGCTCTTATTTGCATTCAAATTTATTAATTCTGACCATATATACATAATTAAATTAGCATTGATTATTGTGGAAAATACACTTTTCATAATTTAATCAAATAAAAAAATAAATTATTTTGAATTAATGATAATTAAGTCATTTAAACTATAAATAAAGTCAAAGTAGAGTGCAATTATTAATAGGATGAGTGTAAAAATCTCTACTCCAAACATTCTTGGCAATGTACCAGCTAATTAAGAGAACTTGGTATATGCACGTTTATGACTCCTCTCGGTTTTAGTTTCTACCATTTTTTTTAAGTGTTCCATTAGATGAATAATACCTTATTAAATATTTGTTTAACAATTTAAATTTATTCCCGGAAAATTAAATTCAAAAAGAAAATAAAATTTCGTACTTTAAAACTAAAAAGCATATTTCGAAATAATTCTTCACAACTATTGATTACAGTCTGTTATATATAACATACTCTCTTCATCCATCTTCATTTTCTATTCTTTATACTTGTTTGTACGTGCAATCATCTTTAAATGGATATTTCATGTATACAATCTGAGGTGGAGCAACATGATAGCAGAACTCAATTAAACAATTTAAAAACAGTATTATTTTATGTAATCTAAATTCAAATGAAGAAATAAGTCAAGCTTTAGGAGATTTTCTGAATTATAAGTTTTCAAAAAATAATTTGCATATGTTTTACTCTAATGTCCAAAAGTTCAAGCTATCAAAACCAATAACCATCGGGACAACAGGTAAAATTTTTTTTTCATTTAAACGATGTTTTGGATTCAACTTATGATATATGCAATTGTATTAAAGTAGTTGTTGAAAAACTTTTACTGTCCTGGTGATCTTGTCTAGATCAAACCATATTAATTGAAATCTAATGGACTCTGAAATTCTGAATACCAATAGTTTAAATCAGAAAACAATTCAAGCCATGAAAAATTAGAGGCCTAACAAAAAAAATTAATGGTGATAAATTGATAATGAAAAAAATGCTTCTTAGTTAAATTATGATAATTTATTTTTCTATATTTATATATTAAATTTTCAAGTAATATGTTCAGACTGTTGGAGGAAATACTTAACGAAGTGTAGCTAATTATCTAATGGGAACTTAAATTAAAAATGAAGGACACTAATTAAAGACTTAAGGAAAATATTTTGTAGTTATAGGTCTGTGGTGTTGCTTAGTAAAAATAAAATAAATAAATAATTCTATAGAGCACCGGTAAGACTATATCACTAAGGTAACATTCATATAATTTGAAAATGCCATAGAGGGGTGAATAGGGCTAAATAAATTAAAATAAGAATTAATGGAGTTTAAAGAAAATTAAAGAAAATTAAGAAAAGTAGAGATTGAGAAACTTGATTTAAGGAGTTCGGATTCTAAACCAATCCTACATCTCCACCTAACTTATTCCCAAGTTAGGATTTTCAATCACCCACCTCAATCTTATTTCCAAGATTAATTACACAAGAGTTTTTCAAGGCTCAACTCAAACATTTACAAGAGCTTTTCAAGGCTCAACTCAAACCTTCACAAAATATGAGTTTTTCTTGGCTCAACTCAAACCACAATCAATTCCCAAGTGTTTTCAATTGGCTAACACTTAAACCATACAATAAGAGTATATCCTTACTTTCCTTTTTCTAACCCAAGAAAGAGATAAAAAAGAGACCTAACTCTAACACACAACCACACTCAATAAATTGAAATATATAAGAGAATTAATGAGCTTTACAAATGCTAAGAATAAATTGAATGCTCAATCAAAGTGTGTAGCACTTTTAAATGAAGTTCCAAGGCTTTAATTTATAGTTGGAGAGTGAAAAATAGCTGTTGGAAGCCATTAATTTTGTCCCCAACTTCTTTCTTCTTCATTTAATGTAATTTCACCTTTTGTAGGGTTTCAAACGCTCATGGTCTTGAGTGTAGGCTCGAGGTCGTGAGCATTGAAACATATGACCATTACTTGCAAAGAGTGACCGTTGGAGACACTCAAGGTCTGGTCGGGGTCGTGAGAGTAGACCCTGAGCGTATCTGCCATCTTTCTCACATTTTGGGCATAAGGAGTTAGGGTCCTGAGCGTAGACCCTAACGGTAGGCCGGACCCTGAGCGTAGGCTGGCCTCATGAAAACTTGTCCGTTTTGCATCCGAATTCACTCCTTTTTCACTTGGTTCTTTTCCCATGCTTAAGGAAACATGTTTAGAGGTCTTTGAAGACTTCAATAATGTTTCAAATGTCCTCAAATATGTTCCAAAGCTGGTCAATTAAATTTGCTTTCATTGAGAGTAATGTTGTACCTATGCTTATAATCACACTTAAACAAAGAGCATTAGTGAATCAAAATTGATTATTAAAGTAAAAAAAAAGGTTGAATTGAGATTGATCATGCAATGGGTCAATACAGTTCCTTCAGTTTTTAGACAATATTGACATAATAGGTCATTATAGTTGGGGATCTGCATGTTTGGCTTTCCTATATAAGGAGCTTTATCGAGCATCGAGGCTACTAGTAATGGCACATATGGGAGGCCCACTATTTCTTCTTCAACTATGGGCTTGGGAGCGATTCCCTTTTCTCACTCCTACACTGCATAATAGGACTATACCTTCACATGCACCTCTTGGACAAAGGTATGTTAATTTTTTTTTACTTGCAATTACAAACTTATTTTACTAACTTGTAAATTCAATTATTTCAGATGGAGCAGACCCCATGGGATTACATCTATTCCCATATATGCCATTACTGACATTCGATTGACACTTGACAACGCACGTGAGGATGAGGTACAACTTTCACTACAATAATATTTTTATATTTTTATAATTTTTTACATTATTTATGAAATTTCTTAATGAAAATTTAATTCTTTATACAAATTATTTGAGAGATCTATAACAATGATGTCATTCAACATCTTCCCGCTTATTGTTTACAAGGGCGCGACATATGGCAGTCTATAGTACCTTTCATATGCATTCACATTGTTGAATGACATAATATTAATAGGGTACTACGATAATTTAGATTTGTATAACCCGTTCCTCATCCTCCTTTCCACCGTGATGTTTTGCATCATAATAACTTACAGGATCATGACACTAAATGGGCGGTTAAACATGCCCATTGGGTGGATCTTTGGGGGCGTCAAGCTCATAGTGTTATGGTAGGCCAACCTTTACATAAATCCATATATTGCCATTCCCAGTATTTGGATTGATATCGTTCAGTCACACGTCAATGGATCTCACCCATTAGTGCTCGAATGGGAGTATCTGTAGTATTTATTTCATTTTCTCATTCAATTATTTTGTATAATTATTTGTTAAATTGTCATAATTTTTTTTCTTTACAACGTGTAGGCTTATTCTTTTGAGCATATCGCATTGACTTGAGATTTATCTCAGGCTAATCAGATCACCCACAGTGCCTAAAATGTAATTAATGATTATAGGAGCAGAGTTAGCAATGATATGCCATGCCCCAACCCTACACCAGAACTTGTCCCACTCCCACAACACTTATAAAATGTTAGAGCTGTTGATGAGGAGACAATGCGGTGTCATCAGTGTCATGCACGCCGACGAACTTCAGCTCAAATACCCCCAACTGCAAGTGATGCATGTATTCCCATTCCTCAGCCTCGCTCAGTTCATATGCAATTACACTCAGCAGCGTCCACCCAAGACGTCAACATCTCAGCTACATTAGTGTTACATGCTCCATCAGGCTTTTTATTCATTCCCCCGACTCAATTTTCCTTTCCTTATCCATCCAGACCATTTTTCATGCTTCAGATCTCACTCCTCCCACCTAATTTCCTTTTTCGTCTCCATCCTTTCCCTCTTCATCATACCATGCTCCCTATCCCTCTGTAACCTCACAATTCTCAAACTTCCATCTTACTCAACTTCCATTTACTTCTATATTGAATTTATTGTTTATGGCTTCGGATCTGCATAAGCCTCAATTGCCTCCTAAATGTATCAAATCAACCTCCACTTTTAAATTTATAATTTTAACCATAATAATTACAAATTATATCAAAATTACCATCCACATTTCATTGCCACTTAAAATGAACTTTGAAAATATCCAATTGTGATTGAATTTTTTCTTCTTCACCTTGTTATGGAATATTTGTTGCAAGTTCTTCCATACAAACTTCTTGACCTTCTCGTGTTGAATAATCATCGTGCAAATTATCCATCATATTATCTAAATCACAAATTTTTGGTTGTGATTCACTAAAATATTATGATCTTGATCTTCCACTTGCCATTTTTTTGATAAAAAAAAATTGAGAATTGAATAAAAAATGTTTGAGAAGTGAATAAAAAAAATTGATAGTGAAATTAATAAAAAATAAATATTAAGAGAATATTGAGATTATAATTGAATATATAATGTATTAGATTATAATAGAATAAATAATAAATATTGAATATTTGAATGAGTATTTTGAGAAAATATAAAGAGAATATTTAGAGAATTGAGAGAAATTTTTTTTGTGAAGAAAATCGACTCCCCCTCAACTCTATTTATACACATAAAAAATAATTTTTTAAACTTTCTAAAATATCCCCCCTAAACTAGCAGTTTATGGCTGTTATTTTGGATAAAATTATCTTTTTCTTAAATATATATATATATATATATATATATACACACACACACACATAAACACATACCACCAAGTAGCTGTTTAGTCGATTTTGTACGGCTACTAGGTGGGGGGAGGACCCAATATTTTGGTCTTTGTATTCACTTAATGTAAGATGTATTATCATAGAGGTGAATGATTTACATGCTAAAGGAAGGGTGCACATGGATCATTATTAACGTATAGTATTATTGTATAGAAGGAAATATTATATGTAACTAATAATATTGCGGAGTATAAGTGGGTGGCAAAGTTACTATATGATTACAATTACTATATAATTACAATCAAGCTTGTGGATGTAAAAAAGACATTAAGGATTTTACAAAATTGAATCATGAAGTTATCCAATATCAACCTCTCTCCAAGGATGTAACTCATCTTTTGAATATGCTCAAGCGACCTTGGTATCAGTATGACATCTCTAAATTATAATTGCATTTATACATGATATCATTTGTTTATGCCTTTTAATTTGTTCATAATGATCAATCGACTTGAATTTTAACTTCTTAATTTATTTAGTCTACAAATTTTATGATGTCATTAATTAATTTCAAATTTGTGGACAATATAAGGGTATACATTTTTATTATTAGAAGATATTTATATATTTTAAGTGCAATACACTAATGATCGAATATATAAATATATATTATAATGTTACACACAACTTGCAAATTGTTTTTAAAAGGCTACTTAGTGGGGAAAGGGCCTAATGCGCAGCCCCCCAACAATAAAGTAAAAAATATATATTTTTTACTATTAGGCGGTTCAGGATCGGAACCGCCGATTTAAAACTAGAATCGGCGGTTCACGATTTCGGATGGAGAGGAATCAGCCCTGAACTGGTTCTCCCAATGGGTTAGGGCTAGTTCAGCCCGATTCCAGGCCCAGATTTGGCTAGACCGGTTCCAAACCAAAACCGGCCATTGGCAGGGCCTATTTATTGATATTAATTATATGGTTAAGTGTGCAAATTGTGTTGATGGGATCGCTAAGAATTGTGTGTGTGTGCATGCATATGAAGTAGTTAAGTCTTACATAACTTTTCCTACAATAGTGATTGATATTTTAGTCTTTTATATTCGCTTAATGTTAGAGATATTATCATGGAGGTAAATGCTTTACATGCTAAAAGGAATGACACATGGATCATTATATACAAATAGTATTGTTGTATAGAAGGAAATATTAAACGTAGTTAATGATGTTGCGGAGTATAAGTGGGCGGTAAAGTTACTATATGATTATAATCAAGCCTATGGATATAAAAGGGACATCAAAGATTTGGGCCCCCCTACCAAGTAGCTATTTTTAAATGGGTACTAGGTAGGGGGAGGGCCTAATGCTCAGCTACCCCTCCCCCATCAAAATGATAAAGTAAAAAAAATTCTTTTTTTTTTTATATTTGGCGGTTCGAGACAGTTCATGCCAGTTCGAAATCGGAACCAGGGGCCCAGGTTTGGCCGAGACGATTCCGAGCCTATTTATTGATATTAATTATATGATTAAGTGTGCAAATTATGTTGATGGGATCGCTAAGAATTGTGTGTGTATGAGCACGCACATGAAGTAGTTAAGTCTTATGTAACTTTTCCTACAATAATTATTGATATTTTGTTCTTTATATTCACTTAATGTTAGATGTATTATCATGGATGTAAATGCTTTACATGCTAAAGGAATGGCATATAGATCATTATCTATAGATAGTATTGTTGTATAGAAGGAAATATTATATGTAATTAATGATGTTGCGGAGCATAAGTGGGTGGTAAAGTCATTGTATGATTATAATCAAGCCTACAAATGTATAAAAGACATCAAAGACTTGACAAAATTGAATCATGAAATTCTCTAATATCAACCTATCCCTAAGGATGTAACTCATTTTTTGAATATGCTCAAGTGACCTTGATATTGTATGACATCTCTAACTTTAAAATTTCATCTATGCACAATATCATTTGTATGTGCCTTTTGAATTTGTTCATGATGATCAATCGACTTGAATTTTAACTTTTTAGTTTAATTAGTCTACAAATTTTATAATTTCATTAATTAATTTCAAATTTCGTGGACAAGGTATACACTTATTATTGGAAGATATTTATAAGTTTTAAAGGTAATACACTAACGATTGAATATATAAATATATAACATAATGTCATATACAATTTGCAAACTGTTTTTAAACGGCTATTGGGTGGAGGGAGGGCCCAATGCACAGCCCCCCAATGGTAAAGTAAAAAAAATTCTTTTTTTAATCTTTGGAGATTCGGGACTGCAACGGCCGGTTTGGAAGTGGAACTGGTGGTTCATGGTTCTAGAAAGGGAGGAACCGAGTCTAAACCGGTTCTCCCAACTGGTTAGATGCAACCCAGTTCCAAATTTGACAGGTTCCGAGCCCGAATTAGGCCGGGCCAGTTCCATACCAAAACAGGCCCTTGGCCATGCCTATTTATTGATATTAATTATATAATCAAGTGTGCAAATTGTGTTGATGGGATCACTAAGAATTATGTGTATGAGCACGCATATGAAGTATTTAAGTCTTACATAACTTTCCATACAATAATGATTGATATTTTGGTCTTTGTATTCGATTAATATTAGAAGTATTATCATGGAGGTGAATGCTTTACTTGCTAAAGGAAGGGCACATGGATCATTATATATGGATAGTATTGTTGTATAGAAGGAAATATTATATGTAATTAATGATGTTGCGGAGTATAAGTGAGCGGTAAAGTTACTATATAATTATAATCAAGCCTATGGACATAAAAAAGACATCATCGATTTGGCAAAATTGAATCATGAAATTTTCCAATATCAACCTCTCCCTAAGGATGTAACCCATTTTCTGAATAAAATTTCATCTATGCATGATATCATTTGTATGTGCCTTTTGAATTTGTTCATGATGATTAATCGACTTGAGTTTTAACTTTTTAGTTTAATTAATCTACAAATTTTATAATTTCATTAATTAATTTCAAATTTTGTGGACAATATGAGGGAATACACTTATATTATTGGAAGATATTTATAATTTTTAAATGTAATACACTAATGATCGAATATATAAATATATATTATAATGTCACATACAGTTTGCAAATTGTTTTTAAACGGCTACTTGGTGGAGAAGGGCCCAATGCACAGCCCCCCAACGATAAAGTAAATTTTTTTTTTAATATTTGGCGATTCAGGATTTGAATGACCGGTTCGGAACTAGAACTAGCGGTTCACGGTTCCGGATGGGGAGGAACCGTGAACCGCTAGTTCTAGTTCCGAACCGGTCATCCCGAACCTGTTCTCCTAAAGGATTAAGGCTAGTGCAACCAGGTTTCGAATTTGACCGGTTTTGGGCTAGTTCTAGACCAAAACAGGCCCTTGGCCAGGCCGATTTATTGATATTAGTTATATAGTCAAGTGTGCAAATTGTGTTGATGGAATCACTAAGAATTGTGTATGTGTGAGCACACATATGAAGTTTATGTTTGTATTTGTAACATAAAAATATGAATCATTCTTTATAGTCAATTATAAAGTATGTGTCATAAATTTAGCCATTGAATGTAATACATTTAGAGTAGGAAGAATTTTTCTTTATTAATTGTATTTTTTGGTAAAAAATTAGGGATATTAAACCAGTTTGAAATTTTGTAATAATTAAGCCAAAAAGTTAGAAATCAAAGTTAAAATTTTTATTATATATATACAAGTTCAATGACCAAAATAAACATTTAAACCTATATATAATTAAATATATATGCAACTTATTATTGTTCACAGTGTATTCTATTCTTGTCCTAGGGCAAGCGTTGAATTTTTATGTTTACATCCATGCTTTTGGACACCAATGGAAGAAATAAAAAATGTTGAACAAATGAGAATGGTTTGTATGAGAGCAAGGAACAAATGTGAAATAGAAGCTAAAGCTCAATAAGTACTCGCCAATATTACTCAAAATTATATGCAGGTTGTTCCTCCCTTTTTGAAGTTGTTCTCAAGAAAGAAATATGTGGCCATGATAAAATTGATGCAATACGAATATTACTTTTCATAAGAGACGTATATAATCATGCTCGTCCACAGGTAGTGATGATCAATATGAGATTGTTTCTTCACTTTGTCCATGAAAATTAATTATAATAATTATATAAAGATTGACTTTGATTTCACGATGTAGGAAAGTCAAGAGCACTTCAATTGCAAGAAATTATAAGAAGCAATTTACTGCATTTTTCCAGAATTCACGAGTAATTTTGTAGAAAAAATTTTTTATATAAAATTGATGCAAGAGTATGATGCTGTTGACACCCGATTTTCAGTGGTTCCTTAAAGCGGTCCAGTTACAAAAGTCTTCTGTCAACCAAAGAGAGGATAACTTCTCAAGAGGTTACCATAACATGCTTCTAAAGTAGCAAACCCTAAAACCCTTTGCCAAGCATTCGAGTCAATGAACCGGAGGCCCGAACACTTGAATTAGGAGCCCAAGTCATTGAACCGAAAACTTAAAAGACCGAACCTCCTTTTAAAATATCTAAGGGATCTAGTTTGAAAACTGAGCCTTAGGTGCGAAACCGGAACTCGAAAGCCTTAAACTAAGGCTTTAAGGAGTTGAACCGAAGTTTCAAAAGGCCCAGTTCATCGGTTTCAAGCCCAAATCTCGTCTGAACGCTCAAAAATCCCAAGAATCCTGACAAGCTCACCGAACTAGACATTATGGCCCCAAATGACCTCCAGGACCTTAAAAAATTTGAAAAATGCCCAAAAAGTGACTTGAAAACACTATGGGTTGATTTATAACCCACGCGAATCATTAATCCATACAAGTGGGTTAATTATCCACGCGCGTGGACCCACATGTGTGGATTTAACCCACGCACGTATGTTGTTTGGCCCACGCACATGGATTCGCTCAGTGGGTCCATATTTCTATAAATTAATCATTTTTCTACTTTTGAGGGACTTTTGGCGAATTGTCACAGATTATTTTATTAATGGATGATTTTATTAGGCAATTTTAGACACTTTTCTAAACTAAAATCACTAAAATGTTATTGTTTTGAGCCTCAAACCCTATGAAATGGATGACCGACTCATGGAGACATTATCCCTACACACTCAAACCCATTTATTTATTTATTTGTTAGGATTTTTAGCACCAAAACATTCAAACCTGACCCTTACTTTGTCAAAGCACACATCAAGGAAAATTTCTGAGGTCCCAAATAATTATTTTCATAAATTTTACATTTTTATCATATTTTACATTTTATTTTATTTTATAAAAAATTCTATTTTGTTTATTTATTTTCTCTTCATCTTTCCCTTATTTTCTTTATTTTATAAACTATTTTATTATTATTTCTTATGGTTTTTATTTTTTTTATTTTATTTCAGTTTTATTTTCTTCGAATCTTTACTTCTACACTTTCTTTTGCTTACTTTCACTATTATTTTTTATTTATTTTCTCATATCATTTCCATCATTTTTGCATTTCATGCATTTTCTTATTTGTTTTAATAATATGCTTGTGTTGAAAATGTGATCTTGGTGATATGAGTGAAATAATGTGGATTTAGAAGTGTTTGTTTGCCTACTTAGTGAATTTATGTGGATCTTGCATTTTT
>CATIWK010011751.1:0-14978 GCA_949634005.1 Mallotus japonicus | reverse complement strand
AGAATTTAGAAAGAGTTTGGAGAGAATTTAGAGAGCTATATATTTCTTTCTTCTACCATTTACATTAATGAATTTCAATCTCTTTATATAGAGATTTTCTTTCCACTATTTGAGAACTATTCTTTCACAAGCAATATATTGTTCATTCACATGCAATATATTGTTCATTCACATTCATAATACTCTTCACTTTATTCATATAGGTTTTTAGTTCTTGCTAATCATAATTATAAACAATATATTTTTAGTCATATATATATATATATATATATATATATATATATATATATATATATTTGTGTGTATGCCCTGATTCAATATTAAATTTTTTTTATTTGATTTTATGATATTTAAAATTTAATTAACTTTTACTAATTTTGTTTGATTTAAGTAGAACTATAAAAAAGATAAAAATATTTTAAACAACGACTGCGTAGAATATTAAATTTAATTAGAATTGAAAATTAAAAAGTGTCTTTAAAGATATTCTTGACTTGTACAACAATTTTGAAAATTTCAAGTCTTTGAAGGTGGTCAAAAATTCATAGCTAACATGCGTTTCAAAGCGGTCAAAGTGGGTACAACATGATCATGTGGCGGCTGTGAAAATTAGATTTCAACAATTTAATGAAATAAATAATATATATATATATTTCCAAAAATAATAATAATATATATCATAACAGTAGCTTAACGGTTTTGTTAGTACAAAAGGAAAAAAAACTGCAATTTCACAAAAAAAAAAAAAAAAAAGGAAATAAATTTTAATGAAATGTAAAAAAAAAAAAAAGAGGCATGCAAGTACTAAACTGAAGTATAGTCTAAATATATTTGCCTTTTTCAGAGTTGTCTCCAGTTTTTTTTTCCTTATTGACAAAGTACAGAGTCAGTACATTTTTCTAAAGTTTATCTCCACTTTCCTCTAAATTTTTACACCACTGATATTACAACATTTGCCTCATCCATTCACAAAATTTTTTATTTAAATTCTTTTTCTTTTTTGAACAATTAATTCTTTTTTAAGACAGTTATAATTGTCAGAATATTAGAAAAAATAAAATGTTACCTATATAATATGAACCGATTACCATATTTATCAATCCATGAGACTCATTGGATTTTAGAGAGATTCAAAGATAATTTTTTTAGATGTGGAGGAGAAATCTTGAACGTAAGGTTTTTTTTTTTATTATTATTATAAGGAAGCCTTTTATAAATTGAGATATATCCACATAGGTTAGTCTAGTAGCGAAAAAATAGATTTTATTTTTATTAATTAGAGTTTGATATGCATATACGAAGTCTACTTCAAAATATAATTGAAAAAAAATTAGGTTTTATTGGTATAGAAAATTATAATATTTATATTTTTGGATATTTGTTTTAAATTTTAAAATTTGAATATACAATTTAATCAAATTAATAAAAAGAATATACATATCATCTAAGGTGACTGTGTGTTTAGATAGTGTAACTTTTTTAATTAATTTTAATTAAAGAACAAATTATATTAAGATTATAAATAATTTATTAAAATAAAATATTTTATCAAATTGTAAAAGTTGTAATAAATTTATTAAAAAACACAAATATTATGATTTTAATATCAATAAATTATATTTTTTAAAAATTTTGAGTGTAGCATGTTTATTTTTTATTATTTTGACAATTATGTTATTATTCCTATTAAATTGGTAATTTAACACTACATGTTAGCTTTGTGATAAAAAATTGACTTCCAGTTTGACGAATGTGCCATGGATGGGTTTTTATCACAAACTTAGTGGATTTTTATCCGTTCCTTTTTTAACAGAAAGTTGATATAATTTAAATTTTAATGAAATTTTTTTCTTTTTAAATCGGTGACAGTAGAAAAAAATTACTCTTTCACTTGCCATTTTTTTTGTAAACCGTGTTTTATGTTTTACATTTTAATTTTGATAGACATTAGTAATTAGCAATTGAAAGTTTAGAATCATTTGGTCATACTTTAAAATTAAAATTAAAATTGAACGAAGAAAAATCATAAATAAAATAAAAATTTTGACAAAATCTTCGATTTGTTAAGAAATTGGAACTAAATTTAATATTATTTTTATAATTATTTTTTATATACTAAAAATTAGTATTACAATTATTTATTGTAAAAAATATTTTTATAATTCTTACAAAATTTTATACTAATTATTTTGATTAATCTGTACATTTAATTTCCTTGCTTCATAAATATATTTTATTTTACAAATTTTAAATAATATATATTAATATTTAAATATTTAATCAATTTATAATTTGTTTGACTTGATTTTAAAAGGAATTAAAATTTTTATATTAAATTTTAACCCACCAAATATTAAAATTGAAAATGTTTATTCAAATTTTAATTACCACTTTTATTTTTTATGAAATAAATAACCTTCAATATTTTATATTTAATTAATAAATTTTTAATTAAATATTTTAAATTTATTATTCGTTATTTAAATTATACCGTTGAATATATTAAGTTATAAAAATTTTATAATTAATTATAGATTATTTGATAATTTAGAGGTAGTATAATAATGTACCCATAATTACAGGGGCAAGAAAACCAGGAGGGGGAAAAATGGACCATGTCACATGTACTATTAGATTAAGTTGGCTCCACAAAAAAAAAAAAAAACTTATATAAATTGTACCTCTTTTTCTGTGTTTTTATTCATTTTTTTATTTTTATTTTCTTTTTTTAGCAGAATATCCAAGTGGGGTTCTTTCATTGAAAATAAAAAGAAGGTTCTCTCTCTGACACTAGTAGCTGCATCAATGGGTGCCACTGCCACAATAACACTCTCCCCTTTCTTCTTCTTCTGCAGCATTATAAAGTCTCTCTGTACTTTACTACTGTTCTTTTTTCTTTTTCCACAATTGAATCAAAAAATCTCAATTATGGTCATCCACTACTGAATAAATAACCTATCTGTATCTGTGGTTGTTCAAAAAAAAAAAAAAACTTATCTGTATCTGTGTAGTGCAATGACATTCTTATTGGGTATATAAAGATGAATAACAGGATTCGAACTCTACTTTTCTCATATATACTAACACTCTAATACTAACCGATTCATTGAGATAAAAAAGAATTCTATTTTTAAATTATAAAAATACATATATTTACATACGGTATAATTTTGTAGAAACTAACATAATAATAAGTGTTTTTTTGTGACGATTAATCTAAAAAAAATCAAAATTTATATAAAAATATATAGGTAGAGATGTATGTATGTATGTATGTAAGTATTCATATTTAATGATATTTTTCATAAAAGGGATAACAAAATGTATAGCTTTATATAAAATGTCTTTTTTTTTTTTTTTCCTTATTCAATTTGATACATTTGTGTGTGTGTATATATATATATATATAGGTATAAAAGTTAATCTATAAGGCATTGATTTTGGCAACAAAGCTAACAACAAAAATTCATATCACCTACCTAACCATTTAAGGCCACCCTTTTTTAGGCAATTCTTATTCATTTGTTGGCATGTCAAAAAAGATAGGAGTATTAGACTTGATCATCTCTACCATTGCATTTCACTTTATATATACCATTATCTCTCTCTCTTCATTTTTTTTTTTTTTTTTTGTTTCTAGAAGAGCTTGAACTTCAACTTGTGACTTCCATTCAAAACTCTATTAAAATGTCAAAAAAATTTACCCTCTTAAATCAAATGCTAGATAATTTAATTTATTTTATTATGTGTTTGAGATAAATAAATTTCATAAAATTTTATGAAATTTATTTGATTTAAATAAAAATTTAGTTTAGTTCTAAACTTTTTAATTTTGTGAAATTGATCAAATTTTAAAAAAAATTATTAGAATTTTCAAATGAATCCATTTTATAAAATATTTATTTAAATCAAACAAATTTCATCAATAAAACTTTACTTGGAAATGAATTCTATTTAAAATATATTTAAAAATGAAATAAATTTCTTAATAAAATTGAACCAAATAAGGGATTAATTGATATAATATTTTGTAGAAGAAAATTAAAAAATCATCATATTTAAGCTTACATAATGTTGAGTTTTTAAAATATATTTTATGCTAAATTAATTTAGTAGTATTAAGTTAAAATTATTTTATATCGAATTATGCAAGCTTTTTAATTGATGTAGGGTTTTAAAATACTAAAAGAAAAAACAACACCAAATGAACATCTCAACTTATAAACTCATTTAAAAAAAATATATTCCAACCTACATGAATAAATTGAACATCAATATCACAAAATTAGAGGAATGTTTGATATTATTTATAATTAAATTTTTTTGTACTTAATTAATTTCAAGTTAATTTGATAACACAGTATAATTCTAACTTAATTTTTTTTAACTCCGAAAGATGTAAGATAAAAATCCAACTTTTTATTTGTGTTTTTATATATTAAAAAAATTATATAGGTCTCTATAGCATGGTATTGTACAACTCATGGTTGGTTGGTGGTTTTTTGTTTTGGAGAAGGAGAGAGAGAGAGTCGTGCAAAACTTGAGAATTTTGTTGGAGACAAAAAAGACAAAATAACAGAACCCAAAAGATAAGCTACAAAAATTATTCCATGACGGCTCCTCACTTTTTTCTTCCCTCCATTTTTCATCACTTCCTCTTGGTCGGTCATTACTCATTACTGGTAAAGTTTGATTTTACTTCTTTATATTTTATTTTTAGTACGAGTGGTTTGTAAATAAATTACTTGTCTTTTTTTAATCGGCGTAAATAATCTTCTTTTAATGAATGGAAATTATTGTTGTTCAAAAAACAAAAAAACAAACTAAAAATCTTGTTATTATTCTAAATTTAACGCCTAGATGTTATAGAGTTCTACGAAAAAAATAAATTAACTTACTAATATGTAATTTAGGTGGTGAAAAATTTAAAACTTTCAATTTTACGTATGAAAAAATATATGTTGGATTAACTTTACCTTTTTATAGACTTCATTCAACTCGAATTTTAAAATAATCTATGTTGAATTAGTTTTACCCTTTTATAAAATTCATTCAACTCAAATTCTAAAATAATCGAAGATTATATGACCACTGATGCTAGAAGCATCAAATGAAGAAAAAAATAAAGTGTACAATTTTTGTTATAAAAAAAAATCACAAATCAACTGCTTTACAACTGCATTTGTATTATCTTTTTTTTTTGGCAGCACATTTGTATTATAAAGAAAAAATAAACATGCTTTATTATATGATTAAGAAAAGTTTAATAACGTGAAAATAAAGTTCTATGTCTTACCAGTGAAGCAAGCTAAATAAAACCCCTCATTTCATTTAGGAGGTGTTAAATTGTCAATGTTTAATGTTTGAGCTATAAAACCTTCTGAAACACACAGATCTTTGCATTTTGATCTTGGAACCTCTGCTCTGGCCTTAAATCCCTGAAAGACCTGGTTGCAAAGTTGCTGGAGTTGACAAGGATTGTTTCAGAATTCAGACAAAAACTCACCTCAAAAATCACATTCTCAAATGTCAGAATATATGAAATATTCACTACATAGTCGTTACAACTTAACCTGTAAAGGTGAAAACCCTACATACCATTTCCATTTTGGTTTTCTGTTTTTTTTTTTTGACAATTCAAGAGCTTGATTACCTGCTCGAATCCTTTTTTTCTACATTAAGGCGAACCGAATCCTTTTTTATACATTGGGGCAAACCGGCTCTCTGGAATCCTTTTTTCTACACAAGGACGCACTATGTGTGTCTCAAATCTCTAGTATTTCCATCAAGTTGCTTAATTCTTGTCCAACACAAAGATACATGCCTTTCTCCCTCTCCAATTATGGAAAATAAGGGGAACCAAAAAATCGGAAACTGAGCCCTCCTTTTACTACTGTACATCAACAAATCCAAACTGAAAACAATATTTTTAGTCAGTGCGAATCTCATCAGAATTGACAATCGTCAACTTTGTTTCAGTGTTGCTCCCATTAGATTGTCCCGTCTGAAGGCTGGGCCTATTACGCTTGCACCAGCATAGATATTGTGGAATTAGCCCATATTCTCCAACAACCCAACTATGCTTCGCTACAGAGTCTAATGTCAACCTTTGTTTGGGGTCTGCACGTGATAGATTTTCAGTTTAGAGCACAATCAAAAAGAAGGGAGAAAAGAAACATGGCTGCAGAGTAACAACACAGTCCACAAGCTCTAGCTGGAAAAGCAAAATAATGACACTACAAATAGTTATCACTTGCCTTTGCAAAGAAGTCCTTCAAGCAAGTCTTTCAGCTCCAGGCTCATCTCATCCGGGAGCATTAAAGGATTGTTAACAATCTACATCCAGGGAGGCGAACGAAAACTTGTCAAATAATTTATTAAACATATGCTAGGAAGCAAACTTGTACAGAGAATAAGTACACAATTTTCTTGCCTTGTCATAAGTATCCTGCAGTGTTTCTCCAAGAAACGGGTATTGTCCAAGAATCATGCAGTACAAAGTCACTCCTACTGCCCATGTGTCAGCAGCTTTGCCATGATAAGTCAGACCTGTTTTATCAGCAAAAAGTTTCAGAAATAGCAGTAAATAAATTCCTCATCCTCCTACAAGTTTAAGCATGTGCAAAGAATTTCTCAGCTTAGGAACCTCACCTAGGCAGCACTCAGGTGCAGTGAAAACAGGGGTCCCAGGAGATCGGCGGAGCTCATCATTATCATCCTGCAGAACAAAATGACGTAAAATATCAAAAAGGGAAAATAATAGTATCATAACTGTCAGAATTCCATTATCCATTTCTCAGCCTACAAGGAGGGAGCAATAATTTCACAATCTCGATGAACTGGATGAGGAAAATATTATCTGCTTGCTAAACACATGCCTTACTGATAAACATACATGGAGCTACAGTGGTAATGCCAACAGACCAAACAGCTCCATAATTTCACCGAGTTTAGGCTATCTATCTAGCAATCAAAGCAATGTCGCAGATTATAACTATACATCTAAAAAAAGAACCAGGATATCCCATATACACACCAATAACTTTTTTTTAATGTACAAACACACAACACATTTGTTCTAAGCATTTGATATTTTGGTACCATGATAGCAAGAAACAGGTCCTCAATTAAAATGAAATCAAACTTGAAGATCCAATCACAACAACCTGTCAAAAATGTATGCATCCCAGTTACTTTAATATCCTGACAGTTTTGAATTTTAAATTCACTTTGCAACTACGAATCCAAATCTAATTTTAATGAACAATCTCAAAGGTATTAATTCATAAGAGATGCAAAATCATAAAATGATATCCTTCAACTTCATAAAAGAATATAAAAAAATGAGAGAAGCACAGCAAGAATACAAGCACAAGATTTTGGGAAAGAATAACATAATCAGAATTGGCACTTCATCAGGAACAATACCATTATGAGTTTGACCATTTGATTGTCTACATAAATTACATTCATTTCTCCAACGTACAACAATATCCACAACAATAACAAAAGCAAATGAAATAAAATAAAATAAAAAATTAATATCTTTAGTAGAAAAATAGCATAGAAATTGTCCCTGCTAATGTCCACGAAAAATACATACTTGAACTATAAAAGAGGGGAGCAGTTTCTCACCTCAAAAACTTGGCTGACACTGAAATCTCCTATCTTCACTATACCCGATCGAGTAACCAACAGGTTATCAGGCTTGATATCACCATGCACTATATTCTGTTAATTAAAAAGAAAGAGTATTTTCAACCCATATAACAAACCACCACTTTGAGCAACACAGGAGAGATGGTGTTTACATAAAAAATAAATGCGAAGGAAAGCTTTTGCAAAAAAATCTCAACTAAAATATGGAAATCACAAAACTAATTCAAATCCGTAATTTGTAAATTATCTATAAGAGAGCTCATGAAGTCAATCATAAATATACATATGACAAAAATCACCAGTAAAATTTGACTAAGATAATCAAATTACGAAGTCAAGTTAGTATACTAGTATAGTTCATTATCAAAGAACAATCTATCATCTATTGTCACATGTTAAGCAACCCAATTGAAAAGTTTTGGACGGACAATCTAACAACTCATAAACCTTTGACTTATAACTATACCAAAATTCTTTTAACTCCCATAATGTTTGATAACAAAGTCCTTTATGTTTAACCTTCCTGTGCTAACTTAGTCATTAATTATGATAGCAAATTAAAATACTTGGATACACTACAAAGCAAAAATTCTTATACTGAGGCATCATCATAAAATTATTTTTTTAGCAGATAATACTATAACTAAAAGAATATGATTATTTTGCAAGATATGAGAAAGGGGTGCCTGCTCAATTTTAAACTAAAATTTTAGTCTATCCAAATTGCCTTCAGATCAATTCACAACCCCCATTATTATTCCCATGTAATTATTAAGACCTAACAAATTCACATTTAATTTTCATTTCTTTCTGTACAAGTCTATAAGCATTAATAAATTAATTTCAATACATCAAGTACCTACCCTTGAGTTAAAAATAATGCAAGGGCATACCACTAGCTAATAAACATTGACATGTAAAAGCATGGAATCTAAAAACTATTTCTTTCATGAAACCTAAGAAAACACCACTGTTCTTATTATATGTTTACCACATGTAGGTGCATAAAACTGCATGTATATGCACAGGGAAATTTGTTATGCAAAAGAGTATGCAACGAGAAAACATTCAGTCAAAAGCAAAATTTGCAGAACTGTGCTATCAATAACTTACATGTGCATGCAGATACATTAGCCCAGATACAATATCCCGCAAGTACTTTCTAGCAGTAGTTTCTCCAATTCCACCAGGGGGACCAGAACCTTCCCAAACCCATTTTCCATCCACATATTCAAGTACTATAGAAACAAAAAAGTGTTTGCAGTCAATCACTGGAGTAATATGATAATTATTTATGAATGTTTGGAAACAAACAAGGATCATAAAATCGAGGAGACAGAATTGCTCAAATGAAAAGTTAAAAACATAACAAATAGAAAGAATGCAGTCATAAATACCCATGTAGAAGTGATCTGTGTTTGGGTCATCAATCACCTCAATGAGATTGACAATATTAGGATGGTCCAACATTTTCATGATCAGAACCTGCAATGAGAAGGAAATTTTAGAATTTTTAATTTCATCCAATAGTAGTGTACTGTACATGATCTAACTACTACAAAAAAAAAAGGTCTGTAAGGTCAGAACCAAGTTTCTTTTAATATAAATAGAAGATGTGGGCCCTTTTTTTTGGAGATTTACTATAAACTAGGAACAGTCACCAGAAAAAATAATACAGGCAACTTTATAATCTAAAAGATCTAGACCCATGGGTAAATACTAAATAAGGTTGCAGTAACCCCATAACTTTCTTCACTAATTATGCATTAAAATCAGAAAACAATAACACAATATACCTCGCGGAGGACATCACTCATTGCAGTCTCTGAAGGTGCAACCCGCAGCTTCAATAAATGAGACTTATGAAAAGCCTACAATTCAAAAAAATAAACACATATTAACTGATTAACCATTAACCAAGTGAAATCTCTCAATGTAAAATTTAAGAACATTTTTTCTCTCTTCTTCTTGTTCCTCTTTCATTTCTCTCTCTCTCTCTCTCTCTCTCTCTTTTTAATATATATATATATGAAGATAAGCTCATGTATTCACATAAAAAGAAGAAAAATTCACAATGAGAGAAGATAAATTGATTTCTTTTTTCTTTTTTTTTTTTTTTTTTACCTATATCGCTCTATTTTATTAGTGCTGTGTATAATCTATAATGATAATGATTGATAAATAAAAAGAAATAAAAAAATTCCCAACTACCTTAATAGCATAATGTTTTCCATCTAGACTGCTCCGATACAAAACCTATGGGATGAGCACAGCCAACAAGCTATCAGGTCAATTTCTTCAACCAAATCATGAAATAAAATGTTTTCAGCACTATGCTTACCACTTTTCCATAGCTACCAGCACCAATCTTCCATTCACGAACATATTCATTAATCATCTTATTACCATTCTCATCCTGATAAAGAAGCGAAAATAGTTGTTCATGATATAACAGATAACCACCAACCAAAAAGTTGTAAGGCAATGATTAAATGCAATTATACATAAGAATGACTTCGTCAGCAAGTTCAAATTGATACCATTTATTAAACAAGAACAAGGAGTTTCAGCATTAGAACCAATCCATGACAATGGAGCTGATACTATTTATTAAACAAGAACAAAGAGTTTCAGCATTGGAACCAATCCATGGTAATGGAGGAATACAAGAAGAATGAAACATATAGAAAAGGGACAAAAAAAAAAAAGCAATGACTAATAGGTAAAAACGAATGACTAATATCACATGCATGATAGAAGAGTAAAAAGGAGACATGGATAGTTGTTACACCATTGCAAACATCATTTAGTATCTAACATGCAAACTTCCTGTGCAAAGAATACATAGCACCAAATACAACGATACAAGAATCGTATATGAAAAAGGGCCTGGGGATTGGATCTGCACTGCTCTATTTTTCATAGAGTTTCTAAGTGATTTGGAAAAACAAGACAATGTAATAAAGTGCAAACAAGAAGTAATTATGCACAAAAAAAAAAAAAAAAACGATTGATTATTATTACCTCCGAGCGGATAAGTACATGAGTTTCTTTAACAGGAAATTGCCTACAAATCATTCCACTCTGTTCTCTAAATCTTAAAATCTCTTCTGAGCATTTGCCTTTGTTTGGCACGTCACTATCCTCCTCATAAGCAGTGTCAGTAATGTCACCATTGTATGAACCATCAACCTCATCATCAATTTCTTCATCCAACAGAAATTCCTGGGAAAGATTGTGATTCCTCCCACTAACAGGCCTTGTTTGACGTTTTGGCTTCCAAGAGAACCCAAAACAGCTACAACAGCCCATTACTCTATCAAGTGAATAGCTCTTATGATACATCAAAAGGCTCAAACTTTCAAAAAGTTATCGGAAATCTCAACCTCAAATGAAAACCAATTCCTAATTCTGCAAAGAACACATTTCCCCTAGGTTAAGGTAAATAATCAATTAAACAAATTAAAAAACTACCTAAAAATAGAGATAACCAGAAGAAAATCCTCTTTCAACACAAAATTGTTTTAAAAAACATAGTGAAATCAGAAATGCTTATAGATACAAACACAAATTCCAAAAATTAGTTAAATCAAGACTGTAATCAGTGTGAAAACAGCAATATACATGAAGTGCTATTCCTATAAATCTTGTTTGTGTGTGAAATGATTTCCTTTTATGATACATAAAGTGGTATTCCTGTAAACATTGTTAGTGTGAGAAACTACTTCCACGACTGATAAGAAGTTTTCAACATTTTTCACTTAAAGTACAAGCAACATATAGAAATTGAACAAGAACACAATGAATCTGAAAACTGAACTCAACCCTTCAAAGAAAAGGTAAGGAATAAAAATTCCAGACCTGAATTACAACAAGAGTGTGAAACAGAGAGGGCTCAAATTGCCCTATTCAGAATTTGCTGCTCCAGAGGATGCCATTCAGCCAAGTGAAAGAAAAAACTAATGAAATCAAATCTAAAAACGTTGGAGAAACCAAACATCAT
Source organism: Mallotus japonicus (assembly GCA_949634005.1). Taxonomy (NCBI): domain Eukaryota; kingdom Viridiplantae; phylum Streptophyta; class Magnoliopsida; order Malpighiales; family Euphorbiaceae; genus Mallotus; species Mallotus japonicus. Next base: position 3,316 of record CATIWK010011751.1, on the reverse strand, counting down.
GCTAACTCTAGCTTCACATGAAACGATGCATTTTATATCTGCAACAATAACGACAACAAGAAAATAAGTTGACCATAATTTAAAAATTCACATTTCACAATAGAACAACTCAATTACACAACCAAAAAGACAATCTTTGATTTCTAAGACAAGAAAAATTTTTTTTTAACCTTTTTACTGAGAAAAGAAATGAATCATCCACAATCAATAAATTACAAGACAAAAACAAAACCCAGAAAAAAGGAAGAGAAATGAATCTAAAAGAAACCTTAATCAGGAATTAGAAAAACAAAAGACTAAAAATGAACAAAAAGATTGAAACTTTGACAAAAACCCTAATGACCCAGATTTGCAGATGGATGAAGAATTGCAAAAGTGGATGTACTATACATGAATGAATATATACGGGAATATTGAAAGTTGAAGAAGAAGAAACTACACAAAACAAATCAAAAAACAAAAATGAAAAAGAAAAATTAGAGAGTACAGAGGATTTGATAGGGAGACAATTTTAGAAAATTGTGGCACAAGCGTGTCCTTTGTCTTCTTCTTTTCTACGACAACGTCACTTTTTTTTTTTCCTTTGTTTTTTATCTGAAAGGGTGTGATGATGAAACCTTGCCCTCGAAACACCTACAGGGACGTACCGGGTGCAACGCAAGCGAAGCAACCGATGCAAGCCTTGGGCTCACCAGCTGCTCAAAATTAATTTAAAAAAAATAATAAAATTGATTTGATTATTTATGGAATTGAGCTCAAACTCCCGGTCTTGTCTTGGATTAACCGTGAAGTCCTTATCGACATTACTTAGAAACAATATATTCTCACTTTTCCTTTATTTATAATAAAAAAAAATTGATCTAATTACTTAAAATTGTCTCAATTTAACGAATTTTAACAATTTTAATATATTATTTCAATTCTTATTTCAGAAATTTTCAACTTTACATATTTTAATAATTTTAATACATTCTTTTAAAATTTATAAAAAAATCATAAATTTTATAATTTTTAATAATTTTAATATTCTTTTAAAATTTATCAAAAAAATTATATTTCAATATTAAACTATATTTGTTTAATCAATATTTTAATATATGATAAAATGTTATATTGACATAGCATTAGGGATCCAATGGATAATTACACATGAACACGATTAGTTTAACATACAAAATTAACGAATTATGTTTGAGGTTAAACAGGTTCGTGCAAGAAATATGTCAACCCATTTATAATACGGCTTAAACCATATTGTGTCGCGGGGTTGACACGTGAACCTATTTACAACCCATTTAATTATATGTGTCGTTGGGTCGTTTCAATCCGACATAATCCATTAAAAACTCATATAATGTATTATGATTTTAAAGAGTAAATTAATCATTTATTGCAATTTTTTTATAAAAATAATATTTTTATAATTGCATTACGCAAATTGCTAAATTATAGACATTATTTTAGATTTTTTTTTTGTGAAAAATAATACTTTTATTTATCATAAATATTATACATATTAAATCAGTCGTGTTGAATTTATGACGTGCATAAATGAGTTACACATATAACCCGTTTAATTTTTTTTGTTGTGTTAGGGTTATATATATGCATTGTTAAGAAGTTGCATAATAATTTTACATTAAATAAAAAAGGAAAAAGTGTTTTTAGTTTAATAGAATACATAATAATGTAGTGTTTTTGGTTTAATAAAATACATAATAATGTTTTAGGTAAAGTACAAAATATATATTTTTTTTGAAAGGACAAAATAAATTTTTTGATGGAATATGAAAGTGGAGTTTTAGATGTAATAGAATTAGGGTATGTTAGATGAAATATAAAATGTATATTTTAAAATAAGAAATTTTTATATTTTTTATAGAAAAATATCATGAATTTTAATAATTGAACACATAAGTCTTTAGAAGTGAATACTAAATTATGGAGATGGTCATTTATCAAATTTTAGGTTTAATTATTATATATATATATATAACACTTAACTAATTTAATAGTTAAAATAGCATTTATTAAAATTTAGATTAAATTATGTTAGGTCGGTATTGGCCAATAGTCACAAAGCATGAACAAAAAATTAATATAGTGTGGGATATCACAAAAAAAAAAAATTATTTTAATACTTTTTGATTTAATTTACAGTATATATAATTTCTAGAAAATAAAATCTTATTTTTTAATTTTAATTTTCCACTTTTTTTTTTATAAAAATGTCAAATGATGCGAATTCATTTTAATATTTTTTAATTTGGAAATTCATAAAATTTAATAATTCAAGGAAGATATTTCTTTTTTCATTTTTGATAATTCAAACTGAATTGGACCTATAAAATGTGTAGGGACAAAATTAATCCCATTTAAGGAAACACAAAGAGAATATAATCATATAGTATAATGATTAGAAAGTTCTCTATAACGGTTTAAATTAGTTGAACTATGCCTCAATTGAACCTTATCATTTTCAATTGCACTATTTCAAATTGGTGATAGCCAGACAAATTTCATCATGCAATTTTAAGCCAAATTATAGCATAAAATTGGCTCATCTTTATTATAAGTCATCATAGAAAATTAGTTGGACTCATTTACTTTTATGATGAAAAAAATAATTCATTAGAAAATACAATTATTGTCTTATAATTCATAACTTCATTTATTTTTTAATCGAATGAAATTATGGTATTAAATTAATATTTAAAATCAAAATTTGTTGATTTAAGCCAAAGGTTAAGTAGAATAATGTATGATTGTTTTCAAAGTATTAATAGGTTAAAGTCTCGATCAATATCTCTCCTTCAGTTTCAAAAAAAAAATATTGATTTAAGTGAATCTAAATTTCTTTTAATAAGATATCGATTTTGAGCATTGTGTATAAGAAAATAAGCAGTTGAAGAGTTTTGCCCTCTTATAAAGCTCATCTGACTCAAACTCTAAAATAGTTAAAACTAACTATTGTGAATTTTTGAAGGCATTAAATACAAAAAAAAATATAATTGATTAATAGTTTAGTGCAATTATTTTTAACATAACAAACAACTATATATCTATGAGATTATTATTAAAATTTTGATTATGGTCCAATTATCCATTAGCAACATGTACACAAAAAACAGAATAAACAAAATTAGGTCAACTACCAAAAGAAAGTGATATTTAACTACCATCCAAAAAGTTTGATAACGAAGAAATTTCTTTTGTAACCTAATGTTCTATGCAAGACCATCAAATATGTGGATAGAAATATAATGGATATTAAAAAAATGAATGAATAAATAAATAAATAAAAAGGTAGAATAAT
>CATIWK010011742.1:0-12516 GCA_949634005.1 Mallotus japonicus | reverse complement strand
AAAAAGAAGACTTTTTGGCTGCACAGGCTAAGGTAAATCAAATGAGGATTACTGAAAGTGAAGTTAGAGCATCCTTTGATCAGAATGAGAAGGAGATAGCAGAACTAGAAGTCAAGCTTCAAACCCTCAAGGATAAGAGGAGGGAACTTCTTCATCAGAATGAAGTTATGGCTGAGGAATACAAAGCTGCTACTTCTATGGTCAAAAACATGGGACAAGCCTTAGCTAACCAGAAGGATGTTATGATTGAGTGGATGAAGCAAGAATAAGAAGCTATGACTACCAGGCAAAGATGCCTAGAGATTTGGGACACTTTCAAGGGATTTGACTTTGATTCCCTTTGATCTTCATGTTTTTATTATATGACTTGTGTATTCTGATGTTAGCCTTGAGTTTAGGCTTCTAGATACTTATTTCCTTTAAGGATTTTCAAGAATTTTCATGGCTTGTTAGCCTATGATGAATGCTTAGAGATTATGTTATGGTGTAATGTTGACGAATTATTATGGATGTATGTTTTGACAAAATTTGTGCATTTCACACAACAATTCACATACTTAACACCACAGCCATTTATTGCATTATGAAAAGGATTATTTTTCAGCAAAAATATTGCCAAAATTTTTATCAGTTTACTGTTCACAGCACTGTTCAAAACAAACTTTAAAGTAAAAATTACACACAAAATAAACAAACTTTCTTTATTTAATTATTGCAAAAAGATAGCTATACATGCCATCTTATATTCAAACTATAACAAAAATACCACCAATATATCTGGTGGTCATTTGGCCAAAGGCCATTATAAAATTTTTGGGCTTCCTCTCTCATCTCCCACATCGTGGGAAAATATTTCTTTAAGTACCTACCATTGATGAACCTTTTGTGTGGAACTCCATCAAGGCTTGCTAACCAGTATGCATTGCCATCTAAAACCTAATGAATTTTAAATGGACCTTCCCAATTAGAAGACCATTTCCCAAGCTCTCTAACTTTAATTCCAGGTGGCAAAATAACTTTCCAGACCATATCACCTTCTTCAAATTTCTTCTTTTTAATTCTTTTATTATAGAACCTGGAAACTTTATTCTTTTGAACTGTGATACTGGTGAAAGCTCTTAATCTCTCTTCATCCACATCTTCCAATTCCATCAACATAGCTTCAGAGAATTCTGCTGGCGTCAGATCATTTTGTTTTGCAACTCTCAAAGAAGGAACACAGACTTCTAAAGGAAAAATAGCATCATGTCCAAAGGTAAGAGCAAAAGGACTGGTACTAGTAGCTTCCTTTTTTGAAGTCCTGTATGCCTAGAGAGTTTCAGACATAATTCTTGGCCAATCTCTTGGGTTATCTTCTAACATCTTTTCCAGTATGCCAATGATGATTTTATTGGAGGCCTCAGCTTGACCATTAGCTTGAGCATAGTGTGGGGTTGAAGTCAAGTGCTTGATGCCATAATCTTCCATGAATTCCTTCATTTCATCACTAGTGAACATTGTTCCTTGATTTGTTGTGATAGTTTGGGGAATCCCAAACCTGTGAATGATATGCTCCTTGATGAATGAAATAACATCTCTTTGTTCTACTTTCTTCATGGGGATTGCTTCCACCTATTTTGTAAAATAGTCAGTAGCCACAATCATAAAGCTATGGCCCTTAGAAGAAGCTGGATAAATTTTCGCAATAAGATCTATGGCCCAACCTTTGAATGGCCATGGTTTTATCATTGAGTATAGATCATCAGCTGGTACCCTTTGGTTGGTTCCATGTTTCTGGAACTATTGACATCCCTTTGCATATGTGATACAATCTTTCAGAATTGAGGGCCAAAAATACCCATGCCTACAGATCAACCATCTCATTTTCCTTTCAGCTTGGTGAGCACCACAAACACCTTCATGGACCTGTTTTAAAATCTTCATAATTTGAGGAAATGAAGGGCACCTCAAGAGCAGTCTATCAAGAGTTTTTCTAAAAAGTTCATTCTCAATCAAGACATAATTCAAGGACTGAGCTCTGACTCTGAATGAAACTTTCTTAGTAGGATTTTCTAAGTAACTTTTAATGTCAGTGCGCCAATCTCCTGCTACATTTAAATCATTATTGAATGACTCAAATTGCAACCCTCTTTCATGGATAGAAGGGTGAGCTTTTTTCTGCACAAAAATCAACTTATGAGTTAATTCTTCTGACATTCTTAAACTAGATGCAACCTGAGACTATTCATCAGCTTCCCAATTAGATTCTCCAGGTATATGCATACAAGAGACATTTTCAAAAGAATCAACAAGTTGAATAGTAGCAGTAAAATAAGGTGCCAAAGACATGCTTGTGCATCTATATTCTCCTATCAATTATTTAATTACAAGCTAAGAATCTCCAACTATTAATACCTCTTTAGCTCTAAGATCTTGGAGAATTTCAAGGCCTATGATCAGGGCCACATACTCAGCTTGATTATTGGTGCATTCAAAGTCCAATGTGAAATTGAGGGTTGTTTTTGTTCCAGAAGGTGAAGTGATTACCACACCAGCCCTAGCTGACCTTTCTGTAGAGGATCCATCAAATTTTAATATCCAAGGCTGAACATTAATTCCACATACTGGAAGATCTTCTTCCTCTATAGTTCCCTGAGTGGGGTGATCAGCCAAAAAATTCACCAATGCTTGTCCTTTCAATGATTTTTGAGGATGATATACTAGTGAAAATTCAATCAAGCTTAGTAACCATTTCCTAATTTTACCTGATAAGACTGGTCTGTTCAACATGTATTTCAAAAAATCAATCTGTGACATAACATATACTTTATGCTTCAAAAGATAATTTCTTAATTTAATACAAGCAAAGTATAAAGTCATACATAATTTTTAATAAAAAGAGTATTTTATTTCAATAGGAGTTAAAATTCTACTGAGATAGTATATAGCCTGCTCATGTCCTAATGCTTTATTCTGAGCTAAAAGACAATCAATTGACTCATTTACGGCTGAAATATACAATCTCAATGGTACTCCCTCTCTTGGGGGAACTAAAACAGGTGGTTTAGATGAATAGCCTTTAATTTTATCAAAGGCACATTGATGCTTTTCTTCCCATTTAAATTCAGCTTCCTGTCTTAATTTAAGTAAATTGGAAAATTCTTTAGTTTTCCAGTAAGGTTAGAGATAAATCTCTATAAATAATTGACTTGCCCCAAGAATCTCTGAAGCTCTTTCTTAGTCTGAGGCGGCTTGGCTTCAAGCACTGCCTTTGTCTTGTTCTTATCAACTTCAACTCCTCTTTGATGCACAAGAAACCCTAGAAAGTTTCCAGCTTGCACACCAAAAGCACATTTAAAAGGATTAAGCTTCAAATGATAAATTCTCATTCTTTCAAGACTCTTTCTCAGATAAGAAACATGATTAGAGGCCTTTTTAGATTTTACCACTATATCATCAATGTAGACCTCCATAGAATGACCGATCATGTCATGAAAGATAGCATTCATAGCCCTTTGGTATATTGCACCAGCATTTTTTAAACCAAAAGGCATGACCAGCCATTTAAATGTTCCTATTGCTCCTGGACACCTGAATACGGTCTTAGAGACATCTTCTTTTGCAATAAAGATTTGATTATACCCTGAGAAACCATCCATGAATAATAGAAGTTCATTCCTAGAGGCAGCATCAATTAACATATCAGCTATAAGAATCTTTAAGAGTGGCTAAATTTAAATCCCTAAAGTCTATGCAGACTCTAAGTTTACCATTCCTTTTCATCACAAGGACTATATTAGAAAGCCACTCAACATACCTGGTTAGCCTAATAAAGCCAACTCTGAGCAATTTTTCAATCTCATCTTTAACTTTTAATTCTACCTCCTTTGACATTCTCTTGGGAGGTTGTTGAAAAGGATGAAATTCAGGTTTTATAGGAAGGCGATGCTCAACTACCTCTCTAACTAGCCCAGGCATCTCTGTGTAGTACTATGCAAAACAATCTTTGAATTCTTTCAATAGTGCAATTAACTCCCTTTTTACTTCTTCTTTCAATAAGTATTGACATAGGTGATTATTGGCTCTTTCTCTATGCCAAGATTAATTTCCTTCAGAGGGTCTTGAACTTCATGCTGATCATCTTGAAGGCGTTGTGGTGCCTCCTTTACATTTTCTATCTGTAGCTCATCAACATCCTTAAACTCTTCGTCACTTATGATTTCTGTGCCATTTACCTCTAATTCTTCATTAACTACTATATTTGTAATTTGCTGCATCAGACACTTCTTCATAGCAGTTACAGCTACTACCAATTCTTCCTCTGTGTGTCTAATAATTAATTTCTTTAATGATTGGTTTCTCCATCGGCCAGTAGGTGTAAGGCATGAAAGCTTTCTCTTTGTAATTCAAATATGAATATTCCTGGACTTTCGCTTCTATGTCTTCCTTAGAGAAATGGATATTTTCTAGGATCTTCATTCATTCTTCTTCTAGAAAATCTGAGAGGCCCCAGGCTGACATCATAAAATCTAGCCTCCAAATTGTCTAAACATGTACTAAATGGCTTGTTGTCAGCCCAAACCACTTCAACATCATTATCTTTCCAGAATAAAAGGAACTGGTGTAGAGAAGATGGCACACACCAATTAACATGAATCCAATCCCTTCCAAGTAATGCATTGTAGCTAGCACTTGATTCCATCACAAAGAAGGCAGTAAGTGACCGCCTGCTTCCAACAGTGATCTCAATTGGTAAAACCCCAGACACTTCTGTGATTTATCCTATAAAAGCTGAAACAGTTATATCAGTAGAGATTAAATCCTCTTCACTTTTTCTAAGAGAACTCAAAATTATGAGTGGTATCACATTTATGGCTGAGCCATTACCCACAAGAATTCTGGAAAAAGGTTTACCATTTAGGTGAGCATTTATCTAAAGAGGTTTTATATGTTTGGTCATTTCTAGAGATGGCTTTTCAAGAATCACTCTTTTAGGTTGATCAGGCCTAATAGCCTGAATCACAACTCCACTTAGGTGCTCTATTGGTTCCCTTAATGAGTTTGCCCCCCAAATGTTACGAGATTCATTTTCCTCAGCATCTTACATCATGAATTCCTGAGGTCACATGACTGAGGTAATAGCACACCCATAATGGAATGGGTTATCCCTTGTCTCCAATGCATCAATCTCCATATCCTCATCCATCTCCATGCTTCCCTCAAAGTTAACCTCTTGAGAACCAAAGCTCCCTATAGACTCCTCTTTGCTAGCAATTGGATCTTTAGTAGCCAATCTCCTGAATTTAGACTTGTTAACAGGTTCCACCTCTTCCATTACTTGATCTTGCACTTGTTATTCTTTCTCTTTTGTTTCAGCAGCATGTTACCTTTGAAACCTTCTTTTTTGTGTGCGATTCAAGCATTATGGGAATTTCTTGTGCTTAACGCGTTGCCAGCCCTTGTAAGGATTCACAAGTGGTGGCACAATAAATCTTGGTTGTTTTTTGGTAAACCTTGGGGAAACTACATTCTCTTCCCTTCTAGGTCTGTACGTGTAATTATTATATACATTCCCAGAGAAGTTAGAGTTATGAAAAAATTTTGATATTTGAACTCGAAACTTTTCTTGCCTTTTGAATGAATTCCAGTTTTGAGCAGGTCTCCAGTTGTTTCCAACTTTGTTTGGTTACTTCCAATTATTGCCATGGAATATCTGGTGCTGAGGTAGTTTTGGCCTGGGTGTCCATTTCCCTCTTCTGGGTCCATTCCTAGGTTCATCTCTCCATTCGGACGAAAATATTGATTTCTGAGGAATATTTGCTGAAGTTGGTCTGGAATACTTCACTTTATAATCAAATTTCCCAGAGGCTTGACCAAGAATATCCCAATTTTCCTTTTTCTCCATAAGCTTTTTCTTTAAGTCCAAATATGTCCTAAGATCAACACCAATGGTATTGACAGTGGCCACAGGTGGGAAAAGGTCTTCTTCAATCAGCATGGAATCTTTCCTTTCTGGAAATTTTAGCACTCCTTTGTCGATTCTACCCTGAACCACATTTTTTAACACCCAGCAAGTGTTAGTAGAATGACTGTAAGAATTGTGGCACTTACAATAATCTTTTCCTTTCAGCTCCTCTGTTGTGGGTATTTTGAGACCAGGCTGTAATTTGATGAATTTCTCTTTGAGAAGAAAATCAAATATTTGCTTAGTTTTTGACACTTAAAATGTGTACTGTACTTGAGGATTTGATGTCTGGGATTTTTTCCATGCTTCAGGAGTCTTCCTTTCCAGGAGAGGACAAACACAAGATCCTGTGTTTGTGAGTTCAGTAGTAGCAACTTCAGCATTAAACACCTCTTGAAAATAAGTTCCCATTGAAGCCTTCTTCCTTTGTTTTTCCTCTCTGAGCAATTCTTCATATTCACTTACCTTAGCAGCAAGCTTATAGAAATCATGAAATTCCATACCCTAGAACTTTTTCCTCAGCTCAATATCTAGACCCCTCTGTGCCATTTTTACATATTCACCTTCTGGTAACATGATTTTACATTTGTTTCTCATCCTCTTGAACCTAAAGATGAATAAATCTGCACTTTCTCCTGCTCTCTGAGTTACTCTGAAAAGCTCAGCTATGCAGACTTCAGGCTTTGTTCTGAAGAACTGAGTGTGAAACTGTCGCTCCATCTCTAGCCAAATAAGGACAGAATTTCTGGGCAATGTTGCATACCAGGTGAATGCAGTTCCTATAAAACTAATAGGAAATAATCTTAATTTAAAATTAGAAAAATTCTCAAAGTTTGCTAACTCTCCACATTGAATTGTAAAAAGAGCAATATGCTCCAGTGTTGATTACCCATTTTCCCTAGAGAATAGGGAAAAATCAGGAACTTTGTAGCCTCTAGGATAGGGATTATCCCTGTCTATCACATCTGGGTATGGCTTGTGGAATTTTGGGCTGCCAACTTGATGCAGACTAGGCCCATATAGCTCCTGTACATCCCTTACAACATCCATGTCAACTCCCATTGGTGGTGCTTGAGGCTGTGGTATATATGCATGGGGAAATTTCATTTGGCCCTGGGGAAAAGGCATATAACCCTGGGGAAAATTGCCCCCCGTGCCACTTTCTTCATGTTCGTACACCCCTGGCTACAAGCCTGGGTTAGTCCTGCCAAAAATTTGTTGGTTAGGCTTATTATTATTTTAATTGCTATTATTTCTATTTTGGCCATTAGGGCCATTAGGAGCAAGTGATTTATTGTTAAGGCCCACCTCATCCCTCCTGTGTGGAGGAATATACCTATCATCAGTCACTGGTTACACTGAAGGAGCAATCTTTGCAGAATTTCCAGACTCTTCCAGGGCCATATCTAGCTTAGATATAGTGTGTGGCTTGGATGACTGCTCATTCTTTTTAGAAAATTCTTGCAAAGCTTTATGCAATACTTTCTCAAAATTGCCAAGACTGGAATCAATAGCTTGCTTCATAGAATTAACCATTTGAGTACCGCATCCTGAAGGACTCTCACAAAAGCATGAGAATCAAAACTCTTAATAGTATCAACAGCTTTTAGTTTTTGACTTGATTGAACAGTGGGCGCCTTATCCTTGTTTTGGCCATGAGGCACTTGATGTCCTTCTGATTGTTCATCACCTACTTTTTCAAGTGTTTTGTTCGTTGAATCACCAACGTTAGACACTTCTTTTCCACTTCTCAGTAATTTTGTCATCTCGTTGAAAACGGGTCCTACAGAGTGTGCCAAAAGATTTTTGGCTATTTTTATGATTTGTGTAATTGCGAAGGTGCCAGAGGAGCGTGTCCTCAAAAATTAACTTGACTTCTTTGAGACGATTTATGGATCCCCAAGCTCCTTTACTACAATTCGCTTAGATTTTACAAATGAAAATTACTTTTGGAAATAAAGAAATTACTTGAGTGATTTAAAAGGAAATTGTATTGACCTTAAAAGCTTAGCACAAAATTGAAATTTGACAGAGCTGATAAACTAAGAAAATGATGAACTAAAATTCTAAATTTGTAAACTAGTTTTTGTAGATTGATGTGGATAAGTGTAGATGCCTTTTCTCAAATCATTCTTCCGCCTTTTATATAGCTTGGAATTAATTTCTCCAAATAATTGCCCCAGTTGAACAGTCTTCAGTTTCAAGAAATAAATTCACGTTACTTCTCTTTATACAAACACCTTTTTCGCTAAGTCTTGGCTGAGTGAATATCAATAGGTGCTGCTTCCAGATTCTTCTAATCCTTATCTTCCAGTTCATTTCTATTCTGCAAATTTAGACTTTAATTTGGGCTTTTAAATTTTAACCTAATTAAAAATAATGGACTAATCCAATTAAAATTAATGGATTTTTCATTAGAAATAATTGGGCTAACTAACAAAAATAATGGGCTAATTAGTTTTAGCCCAAATTTTAATTTAGGCTTAAACAATACCTTTCTATTTCTTAACACGAAAATAAGTATTTTCCCTCATTTTTGCATCAAAATGCATTTATAATGTGAGAGTTCACATTCTCGAGCTAGAGCCTCCATTTCGTGGTCCAATGATGCAATCATGCATCTTTTATTATTTTTCAACTATTTAAAAATATTTTATAATAATTCCTGCAAAAGCACAAACCATATGCATCTATCTGCTTATTCACAATTCATTGATCAAATGTCTTATGCCTACTTGCTCTCTTAGTGGATGAATGGATTGAATCGCATATAGTTGTGCTAACCTCTATTTTGCTAGGGTATTCTAGATATAGGATTAGATTTACATTTCTACACTTTTTCTCTTTCAAATGTATTTACTAGGAAAGCCTTGTAAATAATTGTACTTAATTTCCTTTACTTTCCGTTATTATCATGTGCTTGTGTGAATGTGCATATTAACTATCACACCGAAACTAGGGTGCTGCGGTAGTCATATATCAAGTATTGTATAATGAGAAATAGCCAAAAAGTATATGTGATCTCCCGAACCTAGAATCTCTACTAGGGACGATACTCATTGAGTGACCTGATGCCGTCCCTTTCATCTTTTCCTGATTTTCTAAAAATCAAGTGGCCACTCCATAAAGACAAAGCATCTTGCATATCCCTCTGAGACCAATCATTTGTCTCTATCCCGTAAATAGGATGGATGTCCCATTCAGTAAAATTGCCATGTCCCTCCTTTCGATTAAATTCATTTAATCGGAAGAGATTCCAAATCAAATCAGTTTTTAGGTCGCTCATAGTTGGTGAGCTTATCTAGGCTACTTACCAACTGAAGATAACTTGATAAAGAAAGGTTTTCAAATGGCTTATCGTTGTTGTTTTTGTTCTACTATGTTGGAATCTGTTGATCATATTTTTCTCCAATGCCCATTTGCTAAGGAAATTTGGAAAGCTATTGGTATGACTTTTAATAGACCTCTTCCAACTTCGGGTTCTTTTCTTTCTCTTGTTCATGTTGCCATGCATTGCAATTTTAGTTCATAAGTTAAAGTTCTTTGGAATTCTGCCATTGTGAGGGCTATTTAGTTGATTTGGCATTATAGGAATTTCATCATTTTGAAAATGCAAAACCCGATATTTTTTTAGCTCTCCAAAATCTCTGAAAGCTGATTAAAAAAAGTGATTTTTTCAAGAAAGGTTCCATGTCCAATTCTAAGTCTGAATTTCATACTATTTCACTCTTGAATATTGATGTTATTCCTGCTAAATCTCCAAAAATTTTAAGTGTTACTTGGCACCCTCCTATTTCGGGTTGGACAAAGGTTAACACAGATAGTTCGTATGTTGGTTCGCCGGGGATTTCTGGTGCAGGTGGAGTTTTTCGAGACTCTAAAGGCTTTGTTAAAGGAGTATTTGCTTAATATTGGGGTGGATTTTGCTTACACTGCTAAATTACAAGCTGCCATGTTTGCTATTCGAAAGGCCAAGGAGATGGGCTAGTATAATTTGTGGCTGGAGTGTGATTCCTCTTGGGTTGTTCACATGATTAAAACTCATTCAGTGGAGGTTCTGTGAATTGTTAGACATCAATGGGACTCTTGTTTTAGATGATTTGAAAAATATGCGTTTGGTTGTTTCTCATATTTATAGGGAAGGCAATGGTGTGGCTGATAAATTTGCTAAATTTGGTGCTCACCAGTTGAACATTCACTGGTAGAATTTTTGCCCTCCTTTTTGTATAAATCTTCTTTTTGAGATTTTATTTCCAAAGAACGTTTTCGTTTCTATTGATAATTTATTTTAGTTGTATCTTCATCATACATTTCTTTTTTATTAATAATATTTTGAGTCCTTTTATATAATGAGAGTGCTAAAATTATGCCAACCTAATTGGGATAATTGGATGCACCTACTGATATTAGACCTCAATCTTTACTAAAAAAATATATTAACAATACTAGCAACAACATATATACAATAGAACAAAAAACAAAACAATGCATATACCAAACGTTAACTATACTGGCAACAACATACATACAAAAGAACAAAAAAAAAAAAAACCAACCTATATATGAAACATTAGCAGTACTAGCAAAAAAATATATACAAAACAACAAAAAACAAAACAATTTATATATCAAAGCCATCCCCAGGAATTACACACATAATTTATATGTGAAGAATTACATTTTTTTTCTTAGAGTCTTTTTACAAAAAACACTTTTTTCTTTTCATGTGCATTCGCGGGGGGAGGGGGCCGGGGGTGGGTTTGGAACCTTTCAGGTTGGATTAGGTCCTATCGCTCCTACACCATGTAATAAAGATAAGGGTAAATTAAAAAACAAAAAATTCATCACCTTTAGCAGTTTGGTAATTTTGATATATCTTTTTAATTTTGACAATGTGATTCACCAACTTTTTAATTTTTATAATTTCATGCACCGGTTAAAAATTCGGTGAAACTTTGCTGACATGGCCACTGAAAAAATCTGAGTCAATCCACGTAAGTGCCACGTCAAAATGCTACGTTCTGACTATTTGCAAAAACATAAACGACTTTTGACATTTTTTGCAATTTAAACATGACCTATTGATTTTGACAAATTGATACATAATTTTCTTATTTTTACTTAAATTATATTTTCAATTGATGCAGGTAAAGCAAATATTTAAGTAATGAGAATTTAAAATTATATTTTCTAATTAAATAAAATATAAGTTTATTTTTATGTAAGGAACATTTAATTGATACATTCAAATTGACATATACTTATTTTTGTTAGTTTGAATTAAAATATCATTTTGAAAATAATTTGATTTAAATATTTTAAATATTTGTATTATGCATAAAACTACAAATAAATATATCTTTTAAAATTTTACTATTTATTCATTTAAAATATAGTAATACACTTATTAATTAAAAATTAAAATTAATTAATCACTATAAATTCATCAATAAAAGAAAATTTAAGATTTGATTTCAACAAAAATGTATATATCATTAATTATTTTATGTATAATTTAATTATAAATTCATTTAATATGTAAATCAATTTAAATAATAAAATACAATTTTATTAGATTAAATATTTAAATATTTTAAAAATAATAATTTAGTCTAAAATAACTAAATACATATCAATTTGAATGTAACAACTAAATGTTGATTACAAAAAAATAAGCAATAAAATTTATATTTTATTTAATTAGAATAATTAATTTTAAATTTTCATTACTTAAATATTTACTTTACATGCATCAATTGCAAAATATAAATTAAATAAAAAAATAAGAAATTATGTATCAATTTATCAAAATCAATAGGTCGTGTTTAAATTTCAAATAATGTCAAAGGTCGTGTATTTTTTTGCAAATAATTAAAACGGTGCGTTTTGACGTGGCGCTTGCGTGGATCGACTAAAATTTTTCTAGTGGTCACATCAGTAAAGTTTCACCGGATTTTCAACTGGTGCATGATGTTGGGTTTCGTGATACCAAACGCAGCGGAAAACGAAAATTTTATCACGTACCCGAACCAAGGATCCATGTAATTCGGTTAATTGATTGTTTAGGGTTTCCAAAACCTTACCAATAACGCAAGTAGAGGCAAGATTGCTAGAAGGAAGAGAGGGGGTTCACACCGGTGACACCCTACCTCGAGCTTTTAGTTTGGTTTGATCGGATTTAGATGTCTCCAACTGGATGCGTCCTCTACTAGTATCCACACGAACAAACCTTCAATCAAAACGGATGTGTATGTACTAGCAACATTCTTGATTGTCTCACAATCAAGAATGAATAAACTCTGTGTTTTGTTTTTCTCAAGATGGAGAGAAAAACAAATTTAGTGGCTGAAATAATTGTGTAGTGTGTGAAACCCTAGAGAACATGATGTATATATAGAGTTCTCAATTAGGGTTTCACTTACCAAAACCCTTTTTTTGGTATATTCCACCTTTTAATTCTAATTTAATTTTAATTACCAAATTAATATATATATATATATATATAAATTCGTTTATATATATTTATTAAGATAACAATTACCTTAAATAAATAAATAAATATATATATATAT
>CATIWK010011740.1:0-15046 GCA_949634005.1 Mallotus japonicus | reverse complement strand
ACATCACAATTGTGGTTGAGTAAACAAAATTTATTTCACAATTTCATTACTTCAGTTTAATTTGTCCTTAATCTATGCGAAAATAAAAGATTGAGGGCTTAATAAAACACAATAAAAATTAAAGTGTTCAATAAAATAAAGTGTCAAAGTTTAGGGGTTTAATAATGGTTTTATCCATTTGTATATAAGAGCTTTGGTAGAAGTAGAAGCCACGTAGATAGGTTTTACCCATTTTCAAAAAAAAAAAAAAAAAAAAAACCTAAAATTTTATACCAATAATTTACTTGAATTCCTGTTGCGGGTTGAAGAAGTAAGTGGGATGAAAATTTTCCTTGCAAAATTATGTCTTTTTTTTTTTCTCCCTCAATGAAAATGAGGCAATTGTCAAATGCAAATCAATAAAAGTCAAGACATGTATGACTAACAAAGAGATAAATCTTTTGAAATTGACTATGTTGTGACCTATAATGTAATGTTGAGCTCGACAATCATTACAACCTTTCATCATTAAATCACACAATTTGGTTCTGCAACTTGCAAGTTACCTACTAATATAATCTATGCTTTCTCTTTCACATTTGTAATAGTTACCACCAAATATTAATTTGTCTATGAGAATTGCAAATTTATCATGAAAAGCATATGTAAGGTTTATTTGGCTAAACTAGTTATGAATAGTAGATAGTTAATTAATATTAAGTATATAATAGTTGTTGTTCAAAAAAAAAGTATATAATAGTTGCTGATAATATATTTTATTACACGTATAGATACCAATAAATTTATATATAATTAATTAATTATATATATATATATATATATATATATATATTGAGAATAGCTATATTTACATAATTTTAAATGGAGTACTAATAATTGATGAGTTCTAAAAAATTTTTAAAAGGATAATTTGTAGTATTTTTTGTTTGTGCGGTTATTATTTTCAATAATTTTCTAAATAATGTTTTATTAAATTAATGATTATTACGTTAAAGTTAAAAGGATATGATGACAAATATATTTTGAAAAACTAGCTGCGGGGGAAATTTTCCAATTATATATTTGTTCAGTATTGAAAATCAATTAAAGTGATTATCCAAACTCAATTTGAATAACCTTGGTTTGAATATTTTTTTTTAGAATTACATAATTTGATTATGATTTGAAGTATTCTAAAATTAATATTAGTGTTGAATCGATCAAACCGAACTATAAATATTGATATAAATTACAATATTTTACAAATTTGGTTAGATTCAGTTTAATCATATTTTTAACAATAAAAATTGAACCGAACTAAATATATTTCAATTTTTAAATATCAAAAATAAATTAATAAATTAATAAACCAAATCAAACTAGTTAGTTTAATTTGATTTTTTTAATTTTCTGTTTTTTTTACTTTTTTTTTTTGGTCAAATGGTAGAATTTCATTCAATAAAAAAGGCCAGTAGCCCAAGACAACACATATTACAAATAAGATCAGAAGCCCACACCAAACCCATTGCAAATAAGCCAAACATAAAAACATTTGGAAATCCTAACAATTGCAACAAAAGCATCTAGATAAGAATTACAGCTTTCCACTGTTCTTCCTCACACAGAGCACCACATCCCCACGTCCAAAACGCTCCTTCAGCCCTGTTGTTCCAGTTGTATTCTTGGGTAAATTTGCAAATAATAAAGATGATAATTTGAATGAAGGTAAAGCCACAGTTAAATGTTGATTGAGATGAAAGAGTGAGATGTAGAATGAATCTACCCAGGGCAATTAAGCCAGCTGAACTCCCTTAAGCAACAATACATTCGGATTGAAACTCCAATATTAATCTTCAAAAGAAAGCTTTAAAGACACAATATGGAGATCATCCAAAATTCGATATTGAGTCATGAAAATATATTCAAAATATTGATAGAAGGCCAAAATACATCCTAGCAAAGAGAGAACAAAATATCCTAGCAAAAAGGATAACACCTGGATCTAAAAAATATTACTACAGTAGAAGAAAAAAAAGAAAAAAAAAATAGGATAGTTGCTGGCCAAAACACCCAACCAAAATATACTAGAGGAAGCTTGTAAAATGAGAAGAGAAAAGAGAGGAAGAGTAAAAAGATTTTTCTGTTATTTTTACTCACCCTGCTGATGAGGTGTAACCGAGCCGAGTTGAGTATTGGCCAGGCTCGGGCTTGACTCGGGAAAGAAGAACTGAGCTCGAGCTTGGTAAAATTTTCCAAATCTGAGCTCAAGCTCGGCTCGAGCTTGTTCAGTTATTAATCGAGCTTGGCTCGAGCTCGCTCGGGAAAGGCTCGTTTATGCCGAGCTCGAGCTCGCTCATGAGAGTGCTCGGTTAGAGCTCGGTTATAGAGCTCGATTAGAGCTCATTTATGAGCTCGTGAACAGTTGCAAAGCAAATTAAAAAAAAATCTTACAAAATAATTGAAATTCTAGAAATCCAATACACAACCAAACACATTTAAAGAAAATGTTCATCCAAAATAGCAAACATACAAATAAATTAAAAAAAAAACTTTAAATTCATTCCAAACTTGGGAGGTGAACTTTCTTTTCTTTGCACAATTGGTGTTATCCTCTGCATTATCTTCAACATTCTCAACCCCATCAGCAGCACTTGCAGTTTCAGTTGCATTTTCCTTATTTGTTGCATCCACATCCGCAGCAACAATTTCCATTGGACTCGTAAGCGAATGTTCTGTGGATAATATGTTTGCAGAAGGAAGGTCTGCCATTTTATACAGTGGAAACGAAAAAAATAAGAACAGCAACACCAAAATAGTAGCACCAAAACAGAACATAAATCAACAAAATAAGAAAAATAAAAAATGCAATCGAAAACAGGTTTCCAGAACAGCAACACCAAAACAATAGTCAATAAAAAATGACCAAAAGGAGTTTCTAGAAATGCAACAAAGCTAAATACAACAAATAAATCAAATAAATACAGCAAATAAAGTCATTTTGCATCAGAAAATAAATACAGCAGAATAAATCTATACAGTAAATAAATCTACAGAAATTAAATGCCTTTATGCAGGCTCTCTCTTGACTTTGGATTTCTGGGGACCTATCCAGGGCCTTGCCTAATTAATGGAATATATATGAAAAAGGTGAACGCCGAAAATCAATTTTCATAACACTGATATAATGTAAAAAGTGTAATTCTATACATGATAGTTGCTCTTCCCAAATCCCAAAAGGTGGAGAGAACGAGAGAGCCAATCGTTTAATTAAAGCTCTCTTAACCCATTTAATTAAAGCCAATAGTTTAAAGAATTTTGTCTTTTTAATTAATTGATAACGGTTAAGCTATCAATTGGGACATGTATTATTGACCTCAAAACCCAACTATCAGACCAGTGACATTTTATTTTGATTTTGGCATGCAAGTATTTTCATCAAATAGTAAATTTCCCTTTCTTCCTATATTCAAGTGTGACACAATTTATGATGCAGACCCAAAAGTTTTACATGCAGAGCACTTCCATAAAATGAGAAACAGAGACAACAAAATGAAGGCACTAACCTGAATGAAGACGGCGTTGGCAGTAGTCAGAGCATGAGGGGTGAGCTGCGATCCTTGTGTTAAGGTCGTGACTCACTGCAAGCAAGGACGATGGCGGCGATGAAGGCTGGACTGGTGGCGAAGCTACGATCTCTGATGTACTGATGAGAGACAGAGTGGACTGGTGCAATCTTCGATGGCCTAGTGCGAGACGGAGTCAACTACTGCGATCTCCGTTGGCCTGGTGCGAGACAAAGTCGACTGCTGTGATCTCCGATGGCCTGGTGCAAGACGGAGTCGACTGCTGCGATCTCCGATGGGCTGGTGCGAGATGAGAAGAAGAAGGCTGGAAGAACAAGAAGAAGAGGCAGATGGGTTGAGGCTAGAGAGAGGGCAGGTGTGTGTGTGTGATATGAGAAAATGAAGACCAAGTGGTTGCTAGGTTTTTCTTTTGATATGAAAACCTAACTTTATGTTAAAAACTACATAGTTTTTTTATAAAACTACGTAGTTTTGTTTAGGGCGTTTTTGATACTAAATTTATATTATGATTTTAAAGTTAGATTATGAAAAATATTTAGGGAATTTTTGGCTATAATTTTAGACCATTTTTGAATATTAAAACTAAAAACTACGTAGTTTTATTTAGCTTTATATTAGGTTAATGTTAAAAATTAAACTAAATTAGATTAATATTATGTTAAAAAACTTAGGTTAATAACTTATTATCATAGTTATATTAGTTTTGATAAAACTATGGTAATATTATATTTATATTAATGTTATATTAGGTTAATATTATATCAAAACTTAACACTAACTTAGGTTAGTATCACATTAGGTTAATATCGTAATTTAAAATTAAAATTTTTATCATATAACATCAATACTAATTTAATAAAATCCATATAATTTTGAATAAAACTACATATTTTTGAGAAAATTATATAATTTTATGGTTAAAGACAAATTATTTATTTATGAGATATGTTGAGAAGGATTTTTATTGAATTAGGACAAATCAAAACTACGTAGTTTTGAGTAAAACTATGTAGTTTTTAGAAACCTACATAATTTTATAGTTATGGACAACTTATTTATTTATGAAGTTAAAATTATATATTTCTATAATGTGATAATTCAAATTAAATTATAATTTATAATAACAATTTTAAAATCTCCGAAATATGATATGGTTCCGGAAATTTTAAATCTCCGGATTTTTCCGATCTGTGCTCACTCCTACCAAGAATAACACCAGCAGGCACCATTTTTAATCATATTTTATTTCTTCTTAAACATTTACTAGGCAAAGTACAATGCAAATTAATGCTAATATTAAGCCAATCAGTGAGATATGTCAAAGATTGGCATATTGCATATAAAAAACTAAACCAAAAAAGCTAATGTTAAATTTAGGATAGGCTTAAATTATGATGAAATATTTTCCTATTGAATAAATGAGCAGATAATTAGAACCAACATTTTATTTCCTAATCTAAAAACATGTGAAAAATGATCAAATATTATTTAAAAAAAAAACCGCCTATGCTCTCTTTTTCTCTCTTTATTTCTTCATTAAAAATTTTCGTTTTTCACCACCATCGATCATCTCATATATTGGATTACTCATTGTTCCTTTTATGTTTTTGCTTTTCATCTAATAAATACAAATCTCTAATCTATTTATTTTTTAATTGAATTAATTTTGAACCTTCCTTAATGAAGTTCCTAATACCTTATGAAATTTGATGGTTGGAGTTCCTAATACCTTATGAGATTTTGATAGCTATCTTTTATGGATTTCATATCTCTCTCTCCTGTGAAATTTTGTTCATATTTCTACAATCAAACTTATTTAAAGATCAAAGAGTCAATTTATAACTAATTAATGTCATTGAGTAAAAGATACAAATTATCGAACGGATTGCTGAGTTGCAATTAAAATAGTTCGGTCAACGCGAAGAAAAATAATATTTTATTTTGATACTTTGTAATTCTATTTTTATTTATATTATTTGTTTATCAAGATATATATTTAATTTTTAATGAAGGAAAGTTTTTTTTTTTTCAAACAAAAAAAAAAATTAGTAAAGTTATAGCAAACAAAATAATTTGACAGAACAATCCACCTGGTAGTGCATGTCACAACAGAACTCACAAACAAGAGGTTTTGCTTATCAGGCAATCGAAAAACAGAAGTCAATCAATGAACTGTGACAAATAATACCTGGATTGCATTAGATCTGTCACCACTTAGTTTTCAGCTATAGGTCAGCGAATTTCTCCAAGTTAGGAGGGAAAATTTCATAATAAGGACGGAGTATGAAAGGAGAAAGTTCTCAAAAAAGGATAAATTTCATTCCATGACTTCGAAAGAATTGAACCAGCTCGTACAAATTGAAAAATTTTTCATTTTTAATCTCTTGTATACATCACCAAATAGCACTATGCCAACTAGGCACCAACAAGGCTCCATCGGAAGCTCAGGCTTTGTTCCTTCTTGGCCTCTCCGTAACACACCCCTCCCCCGCATCCATATTATACTATAAATACCTCAATGGAGTTGGTGTAGTAACTCCAGGAACTAAAATCCAGTGATTTTCCAACCAGCATGAAGAACAACAGGTCTAAACTGCTGCCAGCCATGGCCGTTATCTTTGTTGTTTTTCTCACTTCCTCAATGAATTTCTCTCAAGCAATCATTAGTAAAAAAGTAGAAAGCAAGAAAGTTATTGGTGAGGAAGGCGACTTGGAAATTTACATTGTCTTTGTAACAAAACCGCGCGCTGGAGTTTCTAAACAATCTGAAGATTCAGAAAGCTGGCATCGGTCATTTTTGCCAGATAGCATCTCAAACTCAAACCAGCAACAACGCATGGTATATTCCTACAGAAACGTCGTTAGTGGATTCGCTGCAAAACTCACAGCAGATGAAGCCAAAGCCATGGAAGAGAAGGATGGGTTTGTATCGGCACGACCCCAGAAAATATTGCCCCTCCATACAACTCACAGTCCCAACTTTTTGGGGCTGCACCAAAATTTAGGACTCTGGAGGAACTCAAATTATGGTAAGGGAGTGATTATTGGTGTTTTGGATACTGGAATATCACCAGATCACCCTTCATTTAGTGATGAAGGAATGTCTCCTCCCCCAGCCAAATGGAAAGGAAAATGTGAATTCAATGGAAATGCTTGCAACAACAAACTCATCGGTGCAAGAACTTTCCAATCATCGGAGCATCCCTCTGGACCTAAGCAACCAGTTGATGATGTTGGGCATGGAACCCACACCGCCAGCACAGCAGCAGGTAATTTCGTAGAGGGTGCCAGTGTTTTTGGTAATGCCAATGGCACAGCAGTAGGAATGGCACCTTTGGCTCACTTGGCCATGTACAAAGTTTGCTCTGACGTTGGTTGCTCTGAAAGTGATATATTGGCTGCAATGGATACGGCCGTTGAGGAAGGTGTGGATATTCTTTCTCTTTCTCTTGGTGGCGGTTCAGCTCCTTTTCCTGCAGACAGCATTGCAGTGGGTGCCTTTGGAGCTATTCAAAGTGGAATTTTCGTGAGCTGTTCAGCTGGGAATTCTGGTCCAGATAATTATTCTTTGTCAAATGAGGCCCCTTGGATTCTCACTGTTGGAGCTAGCACCATCGATAGAAGCATAAGAGCAACAGTTAAGCTTGGAAATAATGAAGAATTTTTTGGGGAATCACTTTTCCAGCCACAACTCTCCACCCAAACCTTTTGGCCTCTTGTTTATCCGGGCAAGAACGGTAATCAGACATCAGCTGTATGTGCGGAGGGATCACTGGAAAGTTCTGAAGTCAAAGACAAGATAGTTTTGTGTGATAGAGGTGGGCTTGTTGGAAGAGTTGAGAAAGGACAAGTAGTGAAGGATGCTGGTGGTATCGGCATGATTCTTGTGAATGAGGAGGCTGATGGTTATAGCACCTTAGCTGATGCCCATGTCCTTCCTGCATCCCATGTGAGTTACTCTGATGGGATGAAAATCAAAGCCTATATAAATTCAACATCATCACCAACAGCAATGTTTGTGTTCGAAGGCACTGTAATTGGTGTCAAAACTGCTCCAATGGTTGCTTCTTTCTCCTCTAGAGGCCCAAGCATGGCGAGCCCTGGGATCGTAAAACCAGACATCATAGGTCCTGGTGTAAGCATTCTAGCAGCATGGCCAATTTCTGTGGAGAACAAGACAAATACGAAAGCAACATTTAACATGATTTCAGGCACCTCAATGTCTTGCCCTCATCTCAGTGGCATTGCAGCTTTGCTTAAGGGTGCCCATCCTGACTGGTCTCCTGCTGCAATTAAATCTGCTATTATGACTACTGCTGATACAGTAAACCTTGGTGGCCAGCCAATAGTCGATGAAAGGCTTCTTCCAGCTGACATCTTGGCGACAGGAGCAGGCCATGTTAACCCATCAAAAGCCAGTGATCCAGGGCTTGTCTATGATATTAAACCTGATGATTACATCCCTTACTTATGTGGTTTGGGTTATACAGACAGAGACATTACGTACATTGTGCAGCGCAAAGTCAAGTGTTCAGATGTAGAAAGCATTCCTGAAGCACAACTGAATTACCCTTCATTCTCAATTGTGTTCGGTGCCAAAACACAGACATACACTAGAACAGTAACCAATGTTGGGCCAGCTACCTCATCTTACACCCTTTCCATTTCTCCACCATCAGGAGTGACCGTTACAGTTACACCTTCTAAGATAGCTTTCACTCAGGTGAAACAAACAGCAACATACACAGTGACATTTACCAACACAGGTAAAACATACAATGACCCATACGTTCAAGGATATTTGACATGGGATTCTGATCAACATTCAGTCAGAACCCCAATATTAATTCTATTCTCAAACGAAGAGTAGGTGAAGGCAACCTTAAAATATACCAATAATCTATTTGCAGACATTTTTCAATAGTTAAACATGTAAGCTTGTCTGTAAATGTGCCTTCAAATAAACAGGAGTTAAATCCTCTTAAGCAAGCTTTTATTAATCTGTGCTGAAATTATGCTTTCAGTATCTTGAATTCTCAATTAATAGTTTAATCTTAACAAACATAATGCAGTTGCATACTCAACATGGTTGCAACCAATGTTTGATTCAATTCAATACCTTGCAAATAGTATCAAAAGACAATGTCATACAACCATGAAGATTACTCCAAATCTCTACAAGAGAAGTATCATTGTTTAACAGAAGAACTTCCAAGCAAACTGACAAAAAAAGGGATCAGAGCATGTTCTGGGGTGGTTTGTGTGAGCATCTATGGCCTGACTTTCCCAACCCAAGAAAATTATTATTTCTACATCTCTTAACAGTAAAAATACCAATTTAGTCCTTGAAACACAGGATCTCATTACTTATTTCACAGTGGATTGAATGATCCAGAAGAAAATTACAAAACTAAGCAGGTATGGTTACAGATAAAAGCCGCAGAAATATTCCATTTCTAGATGATTTTGCAAAGGCGAACATCCTTATCATGCAATGATGACAATCACAAAGAAAACTATTCGAAGAAAACATCAAAAGCTATGATCTTGAACAGTGAAGACCAAGTCAGAGCAACTCAGACAAAATTCCAAGCCTAATGTTAGAAATCAAGACTAGACTGAACTTTCTAAACTCAACTGAGCTTATATGGACATTCACTAAAAATATGGACAAGTAAACAAATATTTCAAAAAGAAACATATCAGAAGCAGATAAATAAACATATCTCTGCAGCAGTCTCAAGTATAAATGGGACAAGTTAAAAATTAGAGAACGAAAAAAAAAAATTGTGGGCCAGATCATAATGCGCCAATAGCAATGCTCAAAGCACAACAAGAAAAAATATAAACATGCCGGCCATCTTTCTTTCAACTCCCTCACTATATATGTTGTTCTTGCAACCAACCATGGAGCACAACAAACCTAGCATTATTATTCTCTTCTACTTCAAGAAGAAGAATAATTGGTGGCTGAACATGATGGTGACTCTCTTTCTCTTTTTCATTTTCTTGTTCAACTTCTGTCCTGAGATAGCGCAATCAGCTGAGCACACAACCGAAATAATTGAAAAGACAACCTTACAGACCTACATTATCCATGTTCGCCGGCCAGAAGGAAGAACATTTTCTCAGCCAGAAGACCTCAAGAACTGGCACAGGTCATTTTTACCATTCAGCGCAGCAATCTCCGAGAAGCAGCAGCAACGGATGCTTTACTCATACCAGAATACAATCAGTGGTTTTTCTGCAAGATTGACTCAAGAGGAAGTGAAAACCATGGAAGAGATAGATGGCTTTGTATCAGCACATCCTGAAAGGAAATTACGTCTGCAGACAACACACACTCCTAACTTCCTGGGGTTGCACCAGGGAATGGGATTATGGAAAGATTCAAATTTTGGCAAGGGTATGATTATTGGAGTGCTAGATGGTGGAGTTTTTCCAGGCCATCCTTCATTCAGTGACAAAGGAATGCCACCACCTCCAACGAAATGGAAAGGGAGATGTGATTTTAATGCCTCGGAGTGTAACAATAAGATAATTGGTGCAAGGAGTTTCAATCTCGCAGCTAATGCAATTAAGGGAGAAGTAGTTGAGCCACCAATTGACGTTGATGGACATGGGACTCACACAGCAAGTACTGCTGCAGGTGGCTTTGTAAACAATGCTAACGTCCTTGGCAATGCCAAAGGCACAGCAGTTGGAATGGCACCTTATGCTCATTTGGCTATTTACAAAGTGTGCTTTGGAGACCCTAATGACGACTGTCCAGAAAGTGATATATTAGCTGGGCTTGATGCAGCAATCCAGGATGGTGTTGATGTGCTCTCACTCTCCCTTGGTGATGTGTCAATGCCATTTTTTCAAGACAACCTAGCAATAGGCTCCTTTGCAGCAATTCAGAGGGGAATATTTGTAAGCTGTTCAGCTGGAAATTCTGGCCCTTTCAACAGCACATTATCTAACGAAGCCCCATGGATTCTCACAGTTGGGGCAAGCACCATTAATCGAAAAATTGTTGCCACAGCAAAGCTTGGAAATGGAGACGAATTAGATGGGGAATCTGTTTTCCAACCTAGCAACTTCCCCACAACACTATTACCCCTTATTTATGCTGGTATGAATAGCAAACCAGATTCAGCCCTTTGTGGAGAGGGAGCATTGGAAGGCATGAACGTGAAAGGCAAAGTGGTATTGTGCGACAGAGGAGGGGGCATAGGCAGAATTGCTAAAGGAGATGAGGTGAAAAATGCTGGGGGTGCTGCCATGATACTCCAGAATGACGAGATTAATGGCTTCAGTACCATAGCTGATGCTCATGTCCTTCCTGCAACCCATGTAAGCTTTGCAGCTGGGTTGAAGATCAAAGCCTATATTAATTCAACTAAGACACCAATGGCAACAATCTTATTTAAAGGAACTGTCATAGGAGACTCGTCATCTCCAGCTGTTACTTCATTCTCATCGAGAGGCCCCAGCTTGGCAAGCCCTGGAATTCTCAAACCGGACATAATTGGTCCTGGTGTAAGCATTCTAGCAGCATGGCCCTTCCCCCTTGACAATAACACAAATACAAAATCAACCTTCAACATAATGTCTGGCACTTCAATGGCATGTCCTCATCTAAGTGGGATTGCAGCCTTGCTCAAAAGCTCTCATCCTTACTGGTCACCTGCTGCCATTAAATCAGCCATGGTGACTACTGCAGATACCCTAAATATTGAAGGCAAACCCATTGTTGATGAAACAAATCAGCTTGCAGATTTATTCGCTACTGGTGCAGGCCATGTGAATCCATCAAGGGCAAACGACCCAGGATTAATATACGATATCCAACCAGATGATTATATACCATATTTGTGTGGCCTAGGCTACACAGACAAGCAAGTCAGCATAATTGCACATAAACCAATAACGTGCTCAGAAAACTCAACCATACCTGAAGGGCAGCTAAATTACCCTTCATTTTCTGTCACATTAGGACCTTCAGAGACCTTCACAAGGACAGTGACAAATGTTGGCTATGCAAATTCAGTCTATGTGGCAACAATTGCTTCACCACCAGGTGTTTCTGTAAGTGTCAAGCCCTCAAGATTATACTTTTCTAAGGTTAACCAGAAGGCAACATACTCAGTAACATTCAGTCGTACTGGGTATGGTGGCAAATCCAATCGATTCACTCAAGGATATATAACATGGGTTTCTGCTAAATACTTTGTTAGGAGTCCAATCTCTGTAAGGTTCAAGTAAAAGAAGGAGGCACCTGTCATATACTTAGTGGCGACCAATGATTTGTACCATCAAATAATCTTAAGCTGCTGAATATTGATGCTAAATTGATTGCAAACCAACGAAAGCTCAATTGTAAAATTCTTACGCAATTAAAGTAAGAAGAAAAAGTGAAAAAAACAAATTCTATATCTTCCTAAAACAATTTATTCATGCTGAAAACCCAATCCCACCATTGATGCTTTCCAAACCACAGGTCATCTACATGAGAAATGATTTGAACCTGATAGTGGAAAACTTTCCTATGATTTTCAATTTTACTCACAGGCAAGAAGCAGAAGCTAGTAGGCCATTTATAAATGCACATGGTATTTAACACAGAAATGTCAAACCCGCCTGAAAGAAACCCCAAGAGCATATATGTATACGATTCATCCATCACCAGGAAGATCCCATAACAATACAAAGTGGTAGCTCACCATCCTTCCAAATCCAATGCCACAAAGCATATCTATCATATTAGGCAAATAAGATGTAGAAGACACTGAACTTACCTTAGAGAGAAATTCCACAAAATTTCCCTTCAGCTTCCTTGCACTCAATAGCCTGGCTACAATCTGTTTGTACACGCATCAGGCCACCAAGTACAAACAAGCTGAAGCGCATGGACCTCCTTCATGCTTTGATACCCAATGCATAGACAACAAGATTGGAGTGTCACTAATATTAAATTGCACAATTATGTTTATCTTTCTAATATATAATATGAAGCACAACTGAATAATTTTCTGCCATGTGCCAATTAACAATTGATCAATTGAAATAGTAGCAATTGATATGGATAGAAATGATAATGCAACTACATGATAAAAAACCCTAAATTCCGGGGCAAAAAGGACTTGAATTCTTTATCAGTGATCTCTTACATATTCTTTAATAATGTACAAGTTCAATGAGAAAATAGTCCAGTTGCATTTAGGACTCCGATAATTTGTTTTGCCATCAAAGTAGTGAGCAACCGTTCTGAATCAAGGATCATATACCAGAAAATCTTGTAGGTTGAGATAATGTCAAAACTATCTAAAGCATCCAACCATCAAGTACGGTTCTCTCCATGCTTCTATAGAAGGAACACAAATTCTCCAGCAGCATTCATGGCTAATTCATTACTCGATATGGTTATAGTCAAGAATTCCAATTGAAAACTAATTGCAATGCATGCCAACTCATCAACCAAAACCAGGAGGCACTTCAGGATCCTCATCACTATCATCATACTGCTGCTTGTGCTCAATATTTTCAGAAAAGCCAGGTGGCACACCAGGATCAATATCATCTACCTCAAGCATATCTTCTAGGTTTTTTGATCCTTCCTTTTGTTCTTCCATAGTCCCTCGATGATGCATAGGCATTTGTAACTCCCCTTTTGCTTCATAGTTTTTCTGACGATTAACAGACATTGAGAAACCTGGTGGTTCCTGTGGCTTACCATCAGGCAAACTGCCATGCACTGCAACAGCTTCATTCTGAACCAACACGACATCACGAGTAGAAGATTTACCAATTTCGATCCTTTGAGGCTCCACCAACTTATCATAGACAGATTGTACGGTTTCTCTGATGTCATTCTTCATGCCATCGCCTGATCTAATAATTTCCCACAGGCCATCAGAAATGTTGCCCATAACCTCAGTCCTGGTAGTTACACATAAAAATAGAAATAAAGCAAGCATTGTCATTGTTCCGTTTCTGAAACAAATCCTTCAATTCAATAACAGAAAGAATCATTGCTAACTTCTTCTTTTTTTTTTTTTTTTCCAATTAATTGAAGCCTTGAAAGTTTTAAGTTAAAAATTCAGTTGAAAATAAAAAATATATATATAAAGAAAAATAAACTTACCGAACCTCATCAAGTATAGCATCAGAAAGTTGTCTAGGTTTCATGTTTTCAGCACCTGCACGATTGAGTGCAGCTGAGTTCCTTACAATAGAAATAATGCGGTTGCGCAATTCTTCCTGCAAAATTAACCACATCATAGATTTTGATAAAGCTTCACCTAAAATGAAAAATAGCTGTAAATTTCATAAAAGCAGCAAATCCAGAATTCGATAGGAAACCCTAATACTATACTGATATCAGAAAGCAGACGGATATTAAACACATACATTAGCTTTGAGCTTGTGGATTATCTTGAGACGAAGGTTATCGAAGTCGCCGTCGTCTTTCAGTTTGGCAATTACGTCGTCCTTACTTACAATTTTTCTCTTTTTTTCTCCTTCTTCGCTATTCCGTTGCTCCATTGCCCTGAACGTGTTCTGTTACCGTCACCCCTGGACTTTTGGGCCAAAGTCATTTGAATTTTATGTAAATGTTTTTAACAAAACTATTACAAAATTTCATTAATTACAAAATTACTTTGTAATAATTATAAAAGTGGGGTTTAAAGCACAAACGGTAACATAACTTTGACTCATATTTTAAAATAGTATCAGATTTTTAATTTTTTTCTTTTTGGTCCCTTAATTTTTATTTTGTTTCAGATCATAGTCCCTAATGATTTCCGATCAAATTTAGCATACGGGGCAGGCTGAATAAGTATATTTTTTTGTATATTCGCCATGTAAGCATCCAATTAAGCAGCCTAATAATCTTGTGGACTCCATAAAATTAAATTTGCTAAAATTTTATTTTTGTGGGGCCCACAAGCAAATTTTGTTTTATGGGGCAAACAAAATGATTAGACTGTTTAATAGGATATTTACATGGCGAATATACTAAAAATATGTTTATTCCGACTGTCATGTATACTAATTTTGATCGGATATGTTTGAGGTACTTTAATCTGAAACAAAAAATAGAACTTGTGGTACTGAAAAGAAAAAAAATAGAACTTGTAGTACTGAAAAGAAAAAAAATTAAAAATCTAATACCATTTTGAAACATGGGGCAAAGTTATGGTACCAATGGTGCATCAAACCCTATAAAAGTGCCTTTCATATTTTCAAAATTATATCTATAATTTTTTTCCAATTTTTTGTGGTTTTCATTCTCTTCTTTTTATTTTTATTTTTTTCTTTCTCTTATCTTTTACTCTTTTTGTAAATTTTTATTTTATTTTTTTCTCTTTTTTATTTTTAATTTTTCTCCTTCTCTTTTTTTTATTCTTTTTTATTTTAATTTTCTCTTTCTTTTTTCCTTTACCTCTTTTTTTTATAAATTTTTATTTTATCCTTTTTCTCTTGATTTTTCTCTT
>CATIWK010011573.1:0-16338 GCA_949634005.1 Mallotus japonicus | reverse complement strand
TTCGATCTGAATAAGAGTAATAAATAATTTAAAATATTATTTTTATTTCTTTTCCAGAGTCTAGCAATTTAAAGTTGGATAATTATGGGATGATATTGATGGTTAATATTACAAGAGAATTATGCATGTTAAAAGGTAAACAGACACTTAACGTTGATAGTTGCTATTGTAGGTATATCCCTCGATTAGCAAAAGGAAATAAAGGAGTTTAAAGTCGAAAGAAGAAGGTGGGGTTTGCGGAGTGTCTGATTTCATAGGTCTGCATTCTTTTATTTTCTGTAAAATGACATCTTTTTCTAGTTAACTCATCACATATAATTGACCATTTTTGTTTAGGGATGGATGCTTTAGCCTCCGGAAGCTGACAAGTGTCCTCTACACGGTGGCGCGTGGGAAACAGTGATGCCTTTTTTATGGTGCTTTCAATTATATAAATGGTCCAATATGCATGTCAAAAAATTACACCATTTTAGGTTCTCCATTAATAAATAACAATAACCTTTTCTTGAACTACTGTCTTTTTTTTTCTTTTTTTACCCTGAATTGAGTATTAATTGACCATTGTTATTACTTTATTACCTATCACTCATTAGCTCATTATTATGGTTGTGATTAATTATCAAAAGAATAAATTTTGATCTTTAACTTTTTTTTTAATGAGGGCATCTTTCTTTTCATTGAATTTTGATCTGGTAAAGCTGTCTTATATCAAACATAAAGACACAAGAAGGAAAAAAAAAATTACAGAAATATCAAAACGATGTAGAGTGTAGGTGGTGCTAGCGATGGAATTTTATTACCAAACAAAAGCCATGCATGTTTATGTTTATGCTTATATGTTTATATTGTAATGTGATGTAATGTCGCAGTGCACGTCAGCCTAAACGGCGTTGATTTCGGTGATTCCTTTCTTTCTTTTTTGTCTTACTCTTCTTCAATATGCTCAAACAAGATTTGGAGTGGGAGAAGGTGGAAATCAAAAGAAAACCCGAATTTCAAAGCAACACATGCCTCCTCCCTATTCTGATCTCACGAATCACCATGAAGAAGCTAATATTCTTCCAAATGGGTTCCTATTTTTTTTAATTTCTTTTTTAGATTTATGTCACATACAAGAGATTAACAATTTTATCACTCTATTATTTTGCAAGTCATGCACCAATTTTTTGCTCTAATGATGAGTGATTATTACTCAATACTTTCTCTCTAAATGTTGTTTAATTAGGATATGTAGCTATTAATAAAGAATGGGATTTTTTTGGAACATCTTTCACTTTAAGTGTCAAAACAGCAACATACCTCAAAGAGTCATGCATGATGAAGTAACAAGATTCTAAATTAATCAAAGCTATCTACTATACTATTGTTTAGTTCATTGATTTAGAGATCTGGGTTAGTGAAAGAGCTATAATAAAGCATGCACTTGGGGAAAAAGTTATATTAGGGTGAGTAATAAAATATGTAATCACCCTAATTTACAATTCACAAGTTTAGCAATGAACATTAGAGTTAATTAATCAACATCTATAATTAAATATATTTACAAGTAGGTGATTAGGTAATAAGCAAAACTAGCATGTTGTCTGTCCTTCCTTAATATATACTGTTCAACAACTATACTATAATTAAGAGTGCCAAATTATCTATAAAAAAAAAAAGACATATTTATGTATACACATAGTCATACCTTTTGATAAATTGCTGGGTACCCACTAGCCTAAAATTCTGCTACATGTTGTTCCTAACGTGAAAAAGAATGGAGACCCTTTTTCTAGGAATGGTATATATAAAACAAATGTTTCAAGATTTAAAATAGGCAAAAAAAAAAAAAAAAAAAAAGTATAGAGAGGTAGAGTACAAGTGGTTCTTACAAGACAAACACATGGAATATGGAATATAGCCCAAAGCATTTGACAACATTAGAAGTGAGCCATAGAGAGACATGTTGACCGGATATTAGCCATACTATAAACTGATTGTACAATAATCCAACAAAAACAAAACGAAGAAAGAGAATTTATATAATCAGCAAATACTTAATAATTTAACATAATAAATACAAAAAAATTTAAAAAAAGTTTCATTTCCCGGAGAATCTAGAGCGCATCAGGCGCTGACCATAGCATTGAAAACTATTAACAAATGATTAACGTTTTCCTAGTCATGATTTAAGTAATGTAATCACCTAACATAAACAAAAGGAATAAAACGTAATTAAAATAAAGCATTTGAAACGGGGATGTGACCTGGAAGTAAAGAACAAAAGAAGAGAACAAGAGAAGAGACTATACGACCCAGACAAGATCACGTCCATAAGTCACGTGATGAACCTCTCTAACTCAAAGCTCAAGCTCGAGCTCAAGGGTGTAGCTTCCCCTTGTTGACGCCGAGGAATATGGTATTGTTTTGAGAGTTTCGACGCGCGGGTGGGGCTCGACAGTTGGGTTTTAAACTATGGAATATTTGGACACGGAGAGGGAATATTGGAGATAGGATGGAAGATTACATTGTAGACAAATACTACACGTTGATTTTCACGTTTACCTCCAACTCTCCCATTTTCTAATAAATTCCCTTTCATCCATGCGTCTCCTTATTTTAGCTTACTCAAACACGTATTATTAAAATTCAAATTGATGGGAGTAAAAAAATAATCAAGTGATAATTTTTTAAGGGTATTTGAGGTGTAGAATTTAAATCCTTGCATCCTATTGAACAATCATCCCATATTTATAGTAAATGACTATTTTATTAATAAAAAATTCAAACCTATCTTCAATTCTTACTTAACATATGTTAGCACATTTGATTTGAATATTTGGTTATTAATTATTAATTATAAATATTAATACTTGGTATCTGAGGTGCAAAATATTTGGTTATTAATTATTAATATCTTAATTTACTATCTTATTTTGTGATAAGTTGAACTACATGATAATATAGTTCTTTCTCTCTTAGTATATTACAAGTAATTAATAGATGTGTAGAATTTTAAGAGTAGTTTACTAAATGGAAATTAACTAATTAATTGACGTGCTCAAGGAATATGACATAGAAATAGTTAGCTAGAGTCAATTTTGGTGCCCCTCTAAGGTAATACTTGGGGAAAGTTTTACATTGAAATTAGGGAACCATCAAGCAAAGTTGGTTCTTTTGAAGATTAGATATAGTAGTAGAACACAGAAGTGTAAGGTTGGGATGTGGGTGATGGGTAGAATTTTGACCAAATAATTAATATAAGGGAGCAGGCAGAAAGGGAAATTTAAAGCGCGTGGGGTAGCAAGCTTTTGAAGAAGTTAAATGGAATAGAAAGTGCGTATAATGGAATAGTAGCATGTGGGTCTGTGACCCTAGTGTCGCCGGACACCCCAGCCATTCTGACACTCCCTTCTCTCTTAATATAACACTCAACACTTAATATTCTTCCTTCTTATTCCTATTCCTCTTCTTCCTCACGGGGACCAATTTTAAACCCTTTCTTCTAAGCCTAGTTTCGCACGTGTACAGTTCAATATTTATTGGCAATTTACTACGTACGTGCCAAACTCTACTTTGAAAATGAAGGTATATATCTATACATACATATGTATATACTATAGTCTCTAGTTGCTCTATAGCTTTTGATTTGGACCAGAAATGATACAGATATACAAGTGGGCTTGCATGCCCTCACAGAAATGGAGTCCGACGCTTGTTTGACTGGATTAGAGCTGGCAGTGTAGTAATGGTCGGTTTAGGGCAAAGAATTTAAGGTTGTATGCTGGAACTGCAACTGTACTACTTCTCCATTTGTCATTTCTTATTAATTGTAATTTCATATGATCACCTTAATTACAAGCTTTAATTACTTAATTAATTAATTGGTTTTCATGTCACACATGCACGCAGATTAAATTAGATTGCAATTTAGTCAAACCACATTGATCTGCACGTATAATCCTAGTTATATATTAAGAGTTCCACCGAGAGTGTCAGACCATTTGAGATCTTCATTTTTGGTAAATTCATATATTAATTTTTTTTTAAATAATATCGTAAGAGATCTTTGTTACCTTCATAGCTAGTTTTGTTTGAATTAAACTAAATTAATTAGCATAGACACTGAAAACTGGTGATTTAGTAAAAAAAATTCCGATTGAGAAATTAATTGTACAATAAAAACGAAAACTAATTGAGACATTATTAAATTGTAAAATTAAATGACAAGTTATAATTATTTTGAGCTCAATTTATTTTTTCTCAAAGGAAAAAAAAAAAAAGAAAGAAACGTTACAGCTAGCAAGAAAAATAGCTGTGGCAGGAATATATATTATGTTGGCCTGCTAGTGCTAGTAGTCAATCCTCGTTCATGGTATAAAAGGGCAATATTTTAATCGAAGCAGAAAACCTAATAAAAAAGAAAAAGAAAGATATTAGGGAATTTAAAAGGGTCGCAATCCATCAAGGTTGATAGATAGTGAGAGGTTGTGAAAGGAAATTAAAGAAAAAGAACAAAGAAAGTAAAGAAAGGACTAGCTCAGGCTCATCAATTCCCTTCCAAATATCCCCCATTTAACAGTACCATTCTCTTCCACCATTATATCACTCTGCAACTTCCCTTTTTCTTTATTACATTTATATATTAATTATATATCATTTTCCATTAGAAATAAATAAAAAAATTATTAGGGGAAATTAACTAATTAATTTAACAGAGACCCTGGCCTCTTCCCCTCTTTATATCTCTAAAGAAAGAAATGTTTCTGAAGCATCTGCATCCTTGAATAAATAAACTTCCCCTTTTTCACTAACTTTCTTCTCAAACTATCATCCCCAGAAAACCTCTGTTACTTTCTCCTTTCTTGCATTCTTTATTTTATTTATACAATCCGCTGACTATATTAGTACTCATCTCCGTTGTTGATACATAATTCATATTCATATTTATATTTCTTTTTTTTTTCGCCTTTCCGATCCATTGGCTATGTCTATTAACCCTAAGACTAGAGTGATCATCCTACTGAAAAAAGCCTATTCTTTGTTTCTTCTTTTTTTAACTCTTTAATATCTATTTCTTTACTTTACTTTCTTCTATCTCTTTCTCTTTCTCAAGTCTCAACATCCATGCAAATCATAAGGCACTCATGATATAATCATATACATATGTATATATAATCACAAATCCGTTGCTTTTGATCAGCTATAGCTCTACCCTTTATGTTTTAGCCCTTTTTTCCTCTTCCATTCTATTTTCCTTCTTTGTCTCCCTTTCATTTACTTCTATCTTTCTCCCTTAATTAATACTTACAAGTCTCAGGACTGACTAATTATACATATTAATTAGATCTTCATCATATTGATTGATCCTCATATCCTCTACCTCCGACCTGATAATGAGAACAACGACATCATCTTTTCCTGATCTCTCTTTACAGATCAGCCCTCCATTAGCCTCTGATTGTGAAGCTAAAGAAATGGGTGCTCATTATGATGGAGGATTATCAAGAAAAGCGCTTTACTCTGATAGGAGCTCAACTACTGATTCTGGTAGCAGTGGAAGTGATCTAAGCCATGAAAATGGTTTATTTAATCAAGAGAGGAGTTATAATAATAACAACACTAATGATCTTGATCGTAATGAGCCCACTTTAAGCTTAGGGTTTGAAATGGCAGACTTGAGCACTCCTCCAGCACTGCAGCTACCAAAAAATCTTAATCAACACCACCACCATCATCATCATCGCCACCATCATCAACATCAACCACAAATCTATGGCTGCGAGTTCAAAAGAAATGGAAGAATCATTAGCGGAGTGAAAAGAAGCATCAGGGCTCCTAGAATGAGATGGACCACAACTCTCCATGCCCATTTTGTTCATGCTGTTCAGCTTCTCGGCGGCCATGAAAGTAAGAAAATATTCTTTCATTTACTTAGTTCTACCTGGCTAGTAATTGTCCTCTTTGTGGTTAACCCAAGTAGCTAGATATCATCTGTTTGAAAAATTAAAGATCAAAAGCTTACACATACACTTTTCTTTCTGGAAATGCAAACTGCAGGAGCAACACCAAAATCAGTTTTAGAGTTGATGAATGTGAAGGATTTAACCCTAGCTCACGTGAAGAGTCACTTGCAGGTGGGGTTACTGTGTACAATCTGCAATGTTTTGAAATAATGTGAAAAGAATGGATAATTTTCAATATTCCCATTGTAGTTTTTGCACTTTTGTCGTCGTTTTTCAATATGCACATATATCTTCTATATATTGCTATATCTTCTTTGTAGTGGGGTGAAGAACAATAGGTAAGGACAAAAGGGCATCTAGCTAGCTATGTAGATGGGTAATCTTAGCAATGTGGAATTTTGTTCTCACAATTTTTCTTTTCTTGTGGATGTTCATGCAGATGTATAGAACAGTGAAGAGCACTGACAAAGGAACAGGTAAATTAGACTATCCTTCATTTCCAAGAGCTGTGAAGGTTTTTTATTTTTTCGTCCATTATTCTCTTTGCTTGAGACATATAGCTAGAGAGGTTGTTGATTGATCAAGTATGACCAAAAAAACTCCATGATTTGAATTACTGTTTCCAACTAAAACAAACATAGTTTAGATTGACTTGGACGGACTTGAAGTGAATTATTAGCTTGGTTACTGATAAGGCAGGACCAAAACCAACGGCTATTTCTTTGATTATTTCAGGTCAAGGCCAAACAGATATGGGTTTGAAGCAAAGCGCAGGGATTGTTGGTGCTGATGCTGGATTATCCACTGGAAAAGCTGAAACCAACCCTTGTAGTTCTCTCAAGCCACCACCACCACCGCCAACATCTCCTCTATCAACCATACCAAAAGCCCAGACAAGGTAAGTTGTTAATTCTCTTATTAACTGCCTTTCTCTCCTTATTTATTTATTTTTTTTATTGAATATTTTCTCTTCTTCATCATTTTAAAAATGGAAAAAATAATTTCGATTTCGATGAACGCATTAAACCAATGCAAACATACATGCACGAATACACACAAATGCTTATTAGTGATGAACTTGTTTTGTCTAACATGTTCTGTCTTTGAGAAGTAGGTTCTCAACCACTACTAGAGTCTCTAGTATAAGTACACATAGATCTTAATGAACTTCGCCTAGGGTTTCTAGGCACAGTTGTAAAAAATTTACGTGAACATTTGCATAATAATAATAAAATATAACACATATGTTCATATTACATTCCATGTCCAATGGATTGTTTAGTGTCTTGATCCCAATGTACGCTAAAAGTCAAGGGCTGGGTCCAAATCTCAATGCTTTTTTTTTTGTCTAATTTTTTAATCCGAAATGTAATTGTGTTGTTTTGTACAGTTCACACACCATCAAGCAGTCATTTCATTAGTTGATAGAGCCATTCATGTTTGGCTGGATATTGTTGGATTATTGCCTGTGAGCAATCAGCAAAAAAACCAAAAGATCGAGTTTTGCACATCAGATTAATTTATTTTCTTCTGTTTTTATGAGTTTTAATTTATGAAAATGCCAAGTTTCAATCTTGAATGCTTATCTGAGCACTCATAATTTCATGTTGCAGAATGCAGAATGGATGCATGTGTTCTGCTATTTATATAAATACATTCAAACACTGCTTTAATGGATTATAAGTTTGATTCCAAGTCTCTTATAACCCAGATTAAAAAAAAAAAAAAAAAAAAAAAACAGATACTTCTGATGACTTAACATATTATCCTCTGCCATAGCCATGTCTGATATTATTATCTTAAATTATACGAACTAATTCAATCCTAGTTGGCCTCTCTGGGCTTTGTAATGTATCAAATTAACACTATGATAACATCTGAGTTAATTCTGCCATAAATTTATTATGATATAGTGGTGAGGGAACTAAACCTCGTGCATTGCTGCATTTGACTAGTATTGGTTCGACCATTCATTTGCCTAATGGGACAATCAGTCCTCAAATCTCCCATAGTTTGGAATTGGATTGTTTGATTTTAGTCTATGTCAGTAACTTTTCTCCATCAAAATAGTTCAATGGTTAACCTAGTAATTAAGCATGATCAACATCTAGAAAAATGTCATCCAAGTGAAGAGCTGTATTTAATATCACTATTCACTGCTGGTTTAGTATTGATTTCTTGGCAATCTTGTGAACAGAGGATCTTGGTCATCATCAATGGAGACAAGGGACAAAAATATATCAAGCACTGAGGCATTGGCATATTCTCATCATTTCAATGCACATGGTACCAAGGTATGATTTTGTCATTGAAAACAAAATTGAAACATGTTTTTTATGAAATTTTAATAATTAATTACAAATATGATCATGTTTTATTAGGAGGGCGGACCCATGGCAGACCTCCAAATGTCTGATAGAGTGAAAGAGAGCTTGGATTCTAGCTCCTTGTCATCTACAGATATGTTGGTTAATCTAGAGTTCACTCTTGGAAGGCCAAGTTGGCAAATGGACTATACTGAATCATCAAATGAGTTGACTCTTCTAAAGTGTTAAAACGCTAATTAATACAATAATTTTGTCTAATCATCATCATCTTCTTCTTTTTTTTTTTTTTTTTTTTTTTGGAGTGAACGTGCATGGACGAAAAGTATCTAATATGTTTTCATGCATCTGTTTCATGTTCTTGGAATTTTGTCTCAAGTGTGAAAAAAAGTGGAAAAAATGGTAACTTTATTGTATGAAATATATGCTTGATTCAAAGAGATGTTAAGGTACGGTAGGTGATGAAATTGTCATGATCAAGATTCAAGAGGCATATAGCTTTGGAAAAATTATGAAAAGGAAAAAAAAAAAAACACCAATAATTCAGCAATTGTCATGATGATGAATTTGGGCCAGGAACTGACTTGTCCTTGGAAAGGGTCCATATCAATTCATGAATAAGTGGGTCAATGTTATAATATGAAAATCGTCGATGGTTAGTGTCAAATGCCAATCAATTGCTCCATGTATGTGTTGGTGTGTGTATATGTACGTCCTTGTGGAACGTCTCTTCTTAATCACGGCAATGATTAGAGT
Organism: Mallotus japonicus; assembly: GCA_949634005.1. NCBI lineage: Eukaryota > Viridiplantae > Streptophyta > Magnoliopsida > Malpighiales > Euphorbiaceae > Mallotus > Mallotus japonicus. The sequence continues at coordinate 7,313 of CATIWK010011573.1, read as the reverse complement.
TTTGACTGCTCTAACTTGATTGATATTTTAACTTCAAGAACATAATTGCTAAATGTGTTAATTATAATATATATTCGAAGGTCAAACATAGTCATAAAAATGCGAGGCAATGTTCTATCAATTAAAGAAATGCAAGGTGTATATATTAGAGTAGAAAGAAGATCAAACAGTGAATATTTGTAGGACCCTGTCGAATCTGCATTCTGCAGTGACCATCTACGGCTTAGAATGATGGGTACTGTGTGGAGACAGAAGGACCGAGTGGACGGCTGTTACTGTGCTGTTCTTCCCTGTTTTTGCATCTGATATGATCCATAACGAAGGTTTTTAACTTTTAGAGAGTTTGGGCACAATGGTAAGGCATCTAGTTTGTTTTATCCTAAGTAACTGGGCTAGTTGTAGGTTCCTACAGATTAATAGAAAAGGACATCGAGAAATCTTTAGGAGAGTATTAGTGTTGTTTTTATTAATGAAATTTTGTTTATTGGTGTTAAAGTTGTCTTCAAATTATAAAATTTTGGTCAGATGGCTATAAAAAATTTAAATTTTAATCGAATTTAATTAATCTTTTACTTATAAGAAATCTTTAAATAAGAAATCCAAAAAACTTAAATACTGAAGTTTATAATAAAAGAATAGTTATTTTCTTTAAAATCAGATAAAAATTGATGGTAAAATTTGAATAGTATGTTTTAAGATATTTTAAAAACAATAATAATTAGATTATTTTTTACGAGTTAAAAAAAATTATAACAATTGTTGAAATCAGTTGATAGGAGATTATCCGTTTAAATGACATTTGATTTACGTAATAATATATATATTTTCATGGTTCTATTTTGATTTGGTCAAAGTAGTGAATTTTGATATTGGAAAAAAAAAAATTACTGAAGGTATAATGTATATAATTAGTAGGGCAAAGGTGCATTTATCCCCCTAATGTTTTAGCCGAGGAGCACATAAGCTTTTTTTTTGGACCGTTTAAACACAAATATTATGTTTTCCTGTATTTTTTACCCCTCTAGTAATGGTGGAGAATTTGGTGAGTAACTCCGTTTGTTTAATCTGATGTGGATGGTCAATTGGTCAAAATTAATAGCCGTTATATGCTATAACTCAGCTACTTCTTCTCCTTCTTCTCTCTCGTCTAAAATTCCTGTGATTTCCAAGTTACTGTTGCTTTGCTCAATGTACACCCAGAAATTGTTGGGTTTATGTGTTTAAAACAACATAATACCTTGCTAAATCTACATGCGCAACAACACATACTTACAAAAAGAAACTAGAGATGCATAAAAAATAGAAAACCAGTTCATGATCAAAGGGACAATCTTTTCACTCAAAATTCAAGTACCAGTTCAACAATTCACATGATACATAATGCTCGGAAGACTAGACCCTATGGCCCAAGCAGAAACATCACCATCTAAACAAACAAAACGAGTAAATATGCAATTTGAAAACTTTACCTGCTCAGATGAAACCTCACGTTCACTATGAAACACCATAACTCTGGAGCACCCCAAACCGCCGACTTGATTTGAGCCAATAAAGCTGGTTTTCAAATCGTAAAACAGCTCTGTTTGTTTAGCAAAAATGGTTCAGAACTTCATCGAAGATAGCAATGAGAAGCAATCATCGTCAACTGCTTTGAGGTGTCGCCAGAACCACTGCAATTGCTTCAACGGAAATTGTTGCTTTGATTGGGTCACCTTCATGGCATCGCTTAGTTATTAATTTGAAGATTGAATAAAACAAAAAATGCACACCCAGATAATAAAACCCATAGAAAGAGAACCTTTCTTCAATTTGCTTCTCTTTAACCATCAATTCACTCAAAAATTCTCTGCATTCTTCATCTTTTACTCTAATCTAATCAGCTTTTTCTTCAGTACAATTATTCAACTCCTGCGGCCTCTTCTCTAACTCATCAACAACACTGAATTTTCGCTCAATTGAATCCTTAACCAAATCGAGTTTTTTCGATGAATCCTCAATCCATTCAATCACTTTCCTCTATTCTTGAATCTCTTTCTTTTGAATAAACTCAAATTACTTTTTCCCTCCTCTCAACCTCCTTAAACCTGAGTTCAACGGAATCTTGAACCAGTTCCAAATATGCTTCTCTTTTCTTCACTTCCTGCAACATCTGGATTTATGGATTGAATGGAGCTCTTTAAGCCATTCTTTGATGGAATCAAAGTTATCCTCAATGTCCTTCGTTGAAGAGTAAGTATAAGAATTGAAGAAGCTCGATTATTTGGCACCTAAAAAAACGAAAGAAAAAATAACAGAGGAAAGCAGGAGTAGGAGAGACAGGAAGTTGAGTTTGGGGTTGAAGAGAAAAAGAAGAGGGAATTGGATTAGTGGGGAAAGGACGTGGGGGCTTGAAGAAGCAACTAAGATACGAGTTGTCGGGGGTAGCGACGGCGGCGATGAAGAAAATGAAGAAGCGATGATGGTGACGAGAAAGTGGACAGGAGGAAAATGGGATAGATAATGGTGTTAACTTTATTTTGTTGACACGTTAAGCATGGGCGGATTTAGGGGGGGGTTGCCCCCCCTACCCATAAAAAAGTATGCAATATAGTATGGGTTTTTTTAATTTTTCCCCCACTAAATTTTCTCAATTATATATATGCCCCCACTAATTTTTTTCAATATATATATATATATATATATATTCTCAAAACAATATAATATGTAAACTTTTTTGTAGACCCTTAGTTAATCCATAATAATAACTCAATAGTCTATTATTATAATCCTTTTAGAAAGTTCAAATAATATAACTTTTTCCTATTTTTTTCTTTTCACTTTTTTTAAATTTCACTTTTTGGCTTGATTTTTCAAAAATTTCATATCTTACATCTCCTTTTTATTTCTTCCCCTGAATTAGCCACCCACACCTCACTTTTTTTTTTTTTGATACCTCACCTCTTTTGCTTTGTATATTTTTCTTTAATTTGCTCATTAATTATTATGCACCGAGCAATTTGATTAGAGGAGTAATTTAGTATAGCATTTAGCTATCCATCAATTATATATGCTATCAATTAATTTTTTTTATTGCGCATACTTAATTTGACCAATTTTAATGTATATTTTTTCTTTAATTTGCTCATCAGTTATTATGCTAAAAACGAAATTTATATATATTTTTTATATAGTGACAGTTGATTATCTTTTATGAGATTTTAATTATAGATATAATTATGGATAAATTTCTCAAAAGAAAAATTTTCTTTGAAGAAAACTAAATTTGGTGTTTTTTTCTCATAATTTTGATTATCCGTTTTGATTTTGATTATTTTTGGTGTTATTTTTTGGATATATTATTTTTTTTAATTTAAACTATTGTTAGTGTATTTAAAATATTATTTACGTTAGTTTATGTTAAATGAAACACTTATAATCTATTAAAATAAGGTAAAGTTTCCCCCCTGAAAATTTTTTCTAGCTCCGCCCTTTTTGATCAGTGACTATGGTTTTGAACATCCATACTATCACCCATTCCTCATTTCAATTCAATTCAATCAAAATCTTGACAATCTGATTCCCCTGTTTCTGTATACCTAATAACTAAACCAACGAAAATGGGCGCCCAAAGAAAAGGAGGAGCTAGGGGAATTGTTTTTCTTATTATGGCTGTGATTTATTTGGTGCAAATTGTTCAATTAATTGACATGATTATCTTGCAATTCAAAAGGTGCTATTGCCGCTGGTGAATGTGCCAATGATTAATTACACTCTGGCTTGGCTTGAATCTGCTGGAGTTGAAGAAGTTTTTGTTTTCTGCTGTGCGCATTCTAGGCAAGTTATTGATTATTTGGAGAATTCAGAATGGTTTTCTCAGCCGAATTTCACTGTTAGGACTATCGAATCGCATAATTCGATTAGTGCGGAGATGCTCTGCGTTTGATTTATGAACGTAATGTGGTATGTTTGATAAAATTGAATATTATTCTGGTTGTTGCTCAGTTAGGTTAGGTTTATATTTGTATTTATTTTGCGCATTGTGTAGGTTTGTGATTTTTATTATGTTTGTGTTTGAAGATACGTGGAGATTTTGTACTTGTTAGTGGAGATACAGTGAGCAACATGTCGCTAACACAGGCAATTCAAGAACATTTTTTTTTTTTTGGACAGAGGTGGGCACCAGACCCCCTCTATTTGTAGAGGTAGCCAATCCCGCGATTGGACCGAGCCAGCCCTAGACGGATTGACTTCAACCTCATTTTTACTAGAGGCGTAGCCCCCATAATCGAATCCATGACCTAAGGTCATGAGCTCACCACCCCCACCACTGGACCACAAGTGGTGGGTTAGGCAATTCAAGAACATAAGGAGAGAAGGAAAAAAGATAGTAATGCTGTAAAGACCATGGTTATTAAACAGTCAAAACCTTCTCCAATTATTAACCAGTCACAACTTGGCACTGAGGAATTACTTTTAGCTATTGATCCTCAAACAAAGCAGCTTTTGTACTATAAGGAGAATGCTGACCATTTAAAGGGGGTTATATCTCTAGATAATTTGTTATTTTCAGATACCTCTTCAATTTCACTTCATAACGACAAGCAGGTTCATTTCTCAAATTATTTCCCTGCCCTGTTAATTATCTAAAGTTCTTATGCATTATTTGTTTGCTTTGTATTGAAGAAAAAAATTCTGATTTTTTTGCAGGATTGTTATATGGATATATGCTCTCCAGAAGTTCTGAGTCTTTGCACAGACAATTTTGACTATCAACATCTGCATCATCATTTTGTGAAGGGATTACTGGTTGATGATGTACGCTGTTTTCCTAACCTCTTTCACTGCGCCATCATTTTGTGATTTTGTGAAGCTTCCTGCTGCTCGTTGATACATGGCTTTGCATTAATTGCAAAAACAGAATGTAAAATCCTGTGCTTTTGTCAAAGACTTTTTGATGTGATTTATGCACACACCCAAGGCATATTAGTTAGCCCTGAAGATCTGACGGTGTTGCATCTGCTTGTTAGCTACTAGATTTTTCAATTGCCGTCTCTCTGTGTTATTCCATTAGGTACAGTTTGAGGTTTTCCATTTTAAATCCATTTTCCTTTATTAACTTATACATGCACATTTGTGTTATTCTTTTTTATACCATTGATTAGTTTCTAGCTTTGTTCGTCAGACTGAAGTCAAAGTAAATGAAAAGTTGCATAACCAATGCAGTCTATAATTATTTTTAATTTTAACCCGTGGCTTCTCTTTCTTCCTATCACCACCTGTTTGGATTTATTTCCTTACTGCTAAATTGGCAATGCTTCAAAAATTTGCGCATTGTTTAGACCAAATATTGATGCTTCGCAGATTATGGGTTACAAAATATTCACTTATGAGATTCACTCAAGTTATGCGGCTAGAATTGATAACTTGAATTTTCAGTTTAAGTGGGCCAAAATTTAGTTCAGTGGCTTAAGTGTGCCTCAGCGTAAACATTAAGGGCGAAAATGTACCTTATTCCATGCTCGAGCCATATTTACTTTTCTTTAAAATTTGATGTTTAGTCATATATGTTAATCTTTAAAATTAATTACTAATAGTTGGTGGGTGTTTTTAACCATTTCTACTTTCAGTTTCAACAGACAGTTAACTTTCAATTTCAGACACTAGGATTTCAGAGCTTATGATAGCCCTCGAGAGAATGGAGCAAATGCTGGCAGAGTGAGATGCAAAATGATTGTTTCATGTTCAAATGGCACTGCCGCTGCTGAAAAGTCACGGCTGCTTCGACAGAATCATAACACTAGCTATTCATCTGAGATCAATGGTCATGAGCATCTTTTTCTTGGCTTGCCATTTTGGGTGTTTGGTGATTAAAAGCATAAAACAAATCAGAAGCACATAATTCTTTACAGTGTGTAATGCTAATTTGTTTTTTATAATAAGAAAGTCAAATCACAAATGATATAAGCGTTGATTAACTGCACAATTAGGTAGTTCTTCCTTTATAAATTAAGTAAAAATTATTTACATGATGACATAAGGAAAAAATTCCTAAATTTTAATAATTTATGTTCAAACTCAATAAATTTTGATGGTGAATGGAATAGGTTGATAATCAAAATTAAGAGAAAATAGCACCAGTCTAAATTTTAATTTTTAATTAGTATTTAATACTAATATAAATAATTATAATATTAATATTTAGTAATGATGTAATTAGGGCTGTAACCAAAAGGATTCTATATTAACAATTCAATCAAAATCTTAACAATCTAATCCCCTGTTTCTGTATACCTAATAACTAAATCAACGAATATGGGCGCCCAAAGAAAAGGACCACCTAGGGTTATAGAAGAAGCAGACGAATTAGCTCGACGTCCATTACTAGCCATTTGATTGGTCGATAGCTTCACCACCAAGTTCCGTCCAATCAGTCTCGAACGCCAGAAAGTACGTTTCTTGTTATTACTGTGATTATTTGATAAATTAATTAATTGACATGATTATCTTGCAATTTTCAAAGGTGCTATTGCCGCTGGTGAATGTGCTAATGATTAATTACACACTGGCTTGGCTTCAATCTGCTGGAGTTAACTGAAGAGGTTTTTGTTTTCTGCTGTGCGCATTCTTGTCAAGTCATTGATTATTTGGAGAATTCGGAGTGGTTTTCATAGCTAAATTCACTGTTAGGACTATCAAATCACATAATTAGATCAGTGCTGGAGATTTAATTTATGAATGTAATGTGGTATGTTTGGCTATAGACAGTTTTTTTCTTTTTTTTTTTTGGGAAATTGATATTGCATAGAACCAGAAACCAGATTACAAGAAAACTAATAGGAACACAGGCTGCCCTATTACGATCCTGCACCAAAGACAAAATAAACCCACCAAACAAAGACTTGAGGGCTAGAAAGGGATTACAATCATAGTAATCACTATAAAGCTAAAAGAAAAAACAAGAGCCTAAAAACAGAAAGACACACAAAAACAGCAGCAAAGCTAACTTGTGACAAGGCTCGTAGCAACTTGCAGATCTTTTAAGAGGATTTCCTCAAGTTTTCTCGGCAGCAGAAAAACTTGGCCACTCTCCCAAGATAAGTCATTTTTGGTTAGCCATTGAGCCGCACTATTTGCAAACCTGCTAACATAATTGATCTGCAGATTCCGATGACTCCTTGAACTCTTTCTCCCAGTGATCTCTTCTGTTATAGCTGAATACTCCCAATTGATTTTCTCCTGTCTTCCCTGAATTGCATCCACTATTTCTTTTGCATCTGACTCAATAACTGCATCTTCTAAGTCATGGATGCAGACAAACCTCACTGCTTCCCGAA
>CATIWK010011567.1:0-24416 GCA_949634005.1 Mallotus japonicus | reverse complement strand
AATAAATATTTTTAATAATATATAAATTAAAGACAATAAATTATTATTTATTGATATATATATTTTTAAATAATTTGCATAACTAAAAAATATTATAAAAAATATATGAAATTATATTTACAAATAAATTATACTCTTAATAGTCATTTGACATACAAACAGCAACAACTAATAAAATTTTACCAAACAGTTCATATTTATCAGCTAACAGCTATCAGCTATCCGCTATCAACTATCAGCTGCTGTAAATAGCTAAACCAAACAAGCCCTTAGAATATAAAAATTAAATAAATACACACAATCAACTTCAATTAAAGAGAAGTCTAAAAAAAATAGGTTTGAAACTTGCAGAGGAGCAAAAGGCCAAAAATGAAATACAAAACATGAAAACCTAAAAATGAAAAGCAACATTCAAAATTGAAAGAAAAAAAAAACACGGGGTTAAGAATGATAACAAACGGATCAGATGGGTCATCCAATGAAATTTCCTCTTAAATAAATGACCCGTTATGGGGACTGTTGGGCTCACATTTTGAGCTCAAATGATGATACATATCTTCTTAAGTTAATAACAGTGTTAAACTTCATCATAAATATTGGAGGTTTTGAACGTAAAATAATTAAGTAAAGGATGGATGATAAACCTAGAAAAATAATTGATATTGAGGAAGTAATTACATAAAAAGGTGAAGAAAATTATAATAGAAATGAAGCATCAAATTCATGGTGTGTGTGGGTGTGTGTGTGTGTGTGTATATATATATATATATATAAGATAAGACTGAACAAAAAATAAATGGAGGTAAAGTCATGGGATGGATGAATGTGAAAATTGAAGAATTGAGAAAAATAATAGTTTGAAAGTTGAAAGGTTAAATAAAACAATGACTTGAAAGTTGAAGGGTTACATGAGATAATGACTCAAAAATTAAAAGGGTAAAAGAAAATTTTACTCCAACTTTTATAAGAGGTTGAAATTTCATGCAGTGGAATGCTATTATTAAAGTAACACTTATCAACACGATATTAAAAAATTTTAAAAGTTGAAGTTTGTTATATTTATATAAATTTTTACTAGTAATTATCATTTTTATTTTTCTAATAATATTTATAAAGTTGTTTCAAAAAAAATATTATTTATAAAGTTAATAATTAATAATTAATAAGATTAAAAGTTTAGAATCATGTGTCATAATTGAAATTTAACACAGTGGTGTTGGAATTAACCGTCTCTACTAGTTAAAAAAAATGAAATTTAACACAGTTGTATTTCTAAGTTCGAATGAAGGGTGCTGCAGTTTGAAGATCTGTTGACATGACACGCTTTGTATACAAGCCATGAAGATTTGTTAAAAGGAACTGGAGATCATGTTTACAATTGAGGTGAACTCAATGTATCCACAAAAAGAAAAAAAGGCTGGTCACTTGCATTAATGCGGCAGGTGAAATGAAGATGGTTGAAGATTATCCATGGCAGTAAGTTCATTTTACTCTAGTCTTATATCACTGTCCTGGTTTTTATGACAGTGATATAAGACTAAACATGATTCTCTCACCATTTCCATTATCTCCTACATATTCAAAAAAGCAGTTTTCTTTTTAGAATCTATACGAGGTGTAATGCTAATTATTCACAAGTTGGGAAACTTTCATACTGAATAATTTCAAAACTGAAGTTGCTATGGATATAAAGATTGAATATTGAAACACCAAGGGAGGGACTAATTATATCATATAAATGAATCCCAATAAAGTGTTTAACATTCATTACTAAAAAATTAAGTATATATCTAAGCCAAAGGAGAAGTCCAAAGATCAATTTATTGAATAGAAATACTAAGCATCCACTTTTTTTTTTTTCCTTGTTTTTAGGTTCTTCCAGAAATTTATTGGGACTAAGCTTAACTAACTTACAAGAATTCGAGAAGGGTTTGAACCATTAATAAAGAGGGGAAATAAAAAGAACTTTTGCATGATCGGAGAGCCAAATGGTTGTGGCTGACTTTAACGATTCCATGTTAAATTTTGCTAATTTAAAATATCAACATACAACTTTTGCATTGTGCTTGAGCTTTTCTAGACATCACCACCATGCAAAAAGAAATACAGTACAGAGAGCTATTAGTACACACACACTGCAAATTTGTCAATGAACCATTGAAACCAAGTATCTACCCTTTTGTTTGACAACAAACGATGTGAATAAATTTTCATGTGTAGTTGTCCAAGAAAAAAAAACTTGTTCTTGTGGAAATTCTGTATTCCCCACTTCAACCAGCTTCAGTTCTTTCTGACATCAATTGCTCTTGTCACTACAGAATTTTCACTTGGATCAGCAATATGTGCTAGGAAGTGTCTTCTCCCATCAATAGACTATAATTTTCCCATGAGATTGTTCAGCAGAGATTTCGAAAGAGTTTGCAGAAGCACATGCAGCCTACAAAAAACAGCAAAACATTGTGTCTTATAAGGCATTGGAGGCCTAATTATCATATTTTGGCATGTTAAACGATAAAAAATTTGTAACGGCCATCAGATACATCGTACTCCACATGTTATCGATGATGCATTATATAATACAAACCTATAACAATTATCATAAAGAAATGCATGATTTTGATGAAGTTTTGATATGGAACTTAAATTTGCAGTCTTTCTTGTAAAAATGAAAGCACAAGCGAATAACATACATACCATACCAATATTTATTCTCTAACATCTTTGAAATTACAGAGTACCCAGTTTAGTTTTTTTTTTTTTGGGTATTCTGAAATATTTTCCTTTATGTAGAAATTCGATTATAATAACAAAATAAATAATATAATTGAAAAATTCAGCGGGAAGAGTAGAGGACATAAATAAGAGTTGAACAACTTACAAATGCATATAAAAGTGGGTAAGTCAAAGGAAAGCAAATCAAATTCTCTGTGTCTCACTTTGTGCAGAACAACACTTGCAAATTACTTCCCTTGAACACCTAATATAAACACATTAGATTACTGAGTTGATGAAGAACCAACACCAATATACACATATATCTTTCATTCAAAGATTGAAGAAGAGACGTACTTATCTATCAGAGAAAACAGCTGAGGGATGGTTGTAATCAGAGCAGATAGCAGTCATTCCTCTGAATTAATTTCTCATCTATCCAAATATCTGGGATGTGAGCAATCGTAGGCCAATCTTCACCTGTATCGTGGTGGCACCTTATTGACAGCTCTGGACAATCTTTGATATGGAGATTTTGTAAGGAAGAGAGGTTGCGCATGCAATCTGGTAAAGACATCAATTTTGGACAATCGGAGATTTTGATCGTGCGCAGAGAAGTAAGATACTGAAGCCCCATGGGGAGAGACACTAAGTTTGGAAGGTATGTTAATTCCAGAGAACGGAGGCTTTTAAGGCCTTGCCATTGCGTTGCATCGTCTTCCTCATCACGGGACAGAGTTGTTATTCCCCAGCAGCCCCAAATTTGTAGATCTTGAAGGGAAGTGAGGTTGGAGAGCAACACCTTGGGCATAAATTCCAAATCTTCAATGCTTTGAATGGAAAGATGCTCCAATTGAGAGGAGGAAGAAGAAGAAGAAGAGGTGGATTCCGATGCCACAATTGCTGTTTCCAGAATTTGCTCAAATGAATCGGCAGTGGAATCTAGATAGGATAATTGTTTAAGAGAGGGACATCGTGGTATCAAAGTAAAATTAGGGCAAAATTTGATTGTCGAATATGAAAGACAAGGAAATCGAAGCTTTTCAACCTTCTTCCATCCCTTCAGATTAGGGCAGCCTTCCAAAATAAGTTGTTGGAGAGAAGGAAACAATAAAGATGTTCCACCCTCACTGTCACCTCTTATATCTGTATCTATATATTCCAGATTATGTAAGTGCCAAATCCCCAAACTCTTAAGAAAAGGGAGCTGATGGGAAAGTGGAAGACACTCAATGTTACAGCAATTGAAGAAACTGATGTCGACCAAATTTGTGAGAGACGAAAGCCAGCTTGGTGACTTCACTCCCCTGTAACAATACACAAATAGCCTTTTCAAATATTGGTGAGGCTCTAGTGCTTCCAATGCCATTTCTTCAATTTCCAATGCTCCACAATTATTTTCAGAATAGGAATCCTTCCATTCCAACCCCAAATATTGAAGATGTTGCTTCTCTTTCAAATTCGCCGCCTTACATTCAATTGCACCATTTTTCACTCTTTCCAACTTTCTGATTGTGAGCGATCCTCTCAACTTGTTCAACCCATGTAGCTCGCTGAGTCCAGCCCCACTATCCTTGGCCACCATAAATTCAGATAATCTCTCCAGCGAAGTCAATTGTCCAATCCCACGTGGCATATGACTCAACCTAAAACACCCCTGATTCTCAAGATGTGTAAGATTTACCAACTTTTTGATATCTCTTGGCAATTTTGTAAGCTTTTTACATCCATTTAATTTCAACACTTGTAAGTTTTGCAGTTTGGTGATTGAATTTTGTAGTGTCTTCATCTCCTTACTTCCAGAAAGATCCAAATATCTTAGATGCTTCAATTTATCAATTGAACTTGGCAGACTCCTAATTTCAGAGCGAGGTAGACCAAACACCCTTAAACATCTCAGATTAGAAAACATTTCATCCAAGTGTCCTTTTTTGACAATTCTACCATTTAATTGGAGTGTCCGTAGCTTGTTTGCCTCAAACAGTGAAGGTGAGATTCCACATTCTGAGTCCCAATCAAAAACAAATAACGCGTGCCTGATCTTTGCATTACTAACTCCCACCTCAGAATTGGACAATGAGGCACACTCCTCTCCAGCAACCAACGTAGCAAGATCATGCATCAAATCATGCATTTTACAACCTTTGTAGTTCCCAAAATCATCCTTCTTAACTTCTTGAAAGAAAGACCCCCAATGAAGAGCAGTAAAATATTGAACACCAATTTCTTCAAGACATTGTTTTGGATCTGCTGAGTTCACATACCCTTGCACAATCCAAAGTTTTATTAACCTTTCCACCTCAATTTCATAGTCTTTGGGAAACAATCTACAGTGAGCAAAGCATTGCTTCAAATGTGAAGGCAGATGGCTGTAACTCAACTTCAAAGTGGGTAAAATATCGTTCTCTTCCTGATTAATTTTTGAGAGTTCTTCATTTTTGAAAGACAACCAATCAGACTCTGAATATTTAAAATACAACAAATTTCCCAATGTTCTTATTGCTAGAGGAACCCCTGAACACTTTGCCACAATCTCCTTTCCGATACTTTCATGGCTGGGAGTTAGCAATTGTCTTGGTTTAAGTGCTATTTGTTTGAACAATGACCAAGATTCCTCATCAGACAATCCTTTTAATTCATATATGGCAGTTGGACCTGTCATCTCAGCAACCTTTTTGAGTCTTGTGGTTATTACTATCTTGCTTCCTCTTGCGCCATCCACTAGCAAATCTTTTAACTGAGACCATTTTCCAGAATTCTCGTTCCATACATCATCCAACACCATCAAATAATTTTTCCCATTAATTTGATGGTGAAGAAGATTTTTCAAGGCTTCCATCTCACTATTTCTAGTTTCTACAAGTTTTTCAACAATTAATTTCACGTCAAAGTCATCAGAGATACAAACCCATTTTCTTAGCTCAAAATGCATTCTAACTCTATCATCATTGAATACAAGTTGAGCTAATGTAGTCTTGCCTAATCCTCCAATTCCAACTATTGGAATAACTGACACATGCTCTTCGCAGTTCGAGGACAACAAAAGGTCTACAATTTTTTCCTTATCATCTTCTCTCCCAGTGACTACTTCAGGGGGAGATGAGTGCGTTTCCCTGCCCTTAGCTTTAACAACTCTCTCCCCAGAACGCTCCTCCAAGTGAAATCTCCTATTATCAGCAATCTCATCTAAACTAGTTCTAATGGCCTTAATCTTATGAGACATTTTAAGACCATAAGCAAACCGATTTGAACTCGAAAAGAAACGGCGTACCTCCTTTACCATACTATTGCCAGTCATCACTTGCTGCCGCAAAGCATCTGCTGTGGCCTCATCCAACAAGTCATCTGCATCATAAAATGCTTCTTTCAGCATTTCAAGCCATTCTTTCACTTGGGTGTCATCCTCCAAGGACTTCTCCTCTGCATGACGCAGCACTCCCTTGATGGTAGAAACTGTTCTGTTGAGTTTCTCAAGCTCATCCTTGAAACCATACCATTGGCCGATCTCCTGAATGACTTGTGAACCCAGGTTTTTTAGGATTGCCTGTGCAATACCGTAGACAATTGCTTCTGCCATTGACAAGATCGAAGATGAAGAGAAGATGCTGGTTGAAGTGTTTTCAAGGGTTTTAGATCGATGTTGTTGTTATGAAAATAATAAGTGAATTATTGTAGGGAAGAGATCAATAAATGTTTTTCTTCAGATCAAAAGAAAAAAGCATCCAATGTGAATAAAATAGTGAATTATTGCAGGGAAGCAATCGATAAAATATTGAATCCCATGTGAATGTCAACAATCTCAATAAGATTGTCGTGATCACATGGTGATAGTAGCTGTATTTGTCAATAAACAAAGACTTCAATAAAACAAAAGGAAGTCTTTCTATAACACAAAAGTAAATCCTTTGCAAGTCCCTATATTCACTAGTCATTCATTTTTTCCTGAAATTTCACTTTTGTGTTGCGGCCATTCAAAATGTTTCTTTTTCTTTTGCTATAATTCAGTACAAGGCCAATCAAATAATTTATTTGCAGCCAATTAATTTATACCTATTAGTTCATAAAAAATTTCACAATGTAGCTAGATTAGAAAACTAGAAAAACTTTTACAGTTTCTTATAAACATATTCGATAAGGATGGAATTGCATATTCAATCAAATATATATTCTAGCATTCTAAAGTTAAATTCATATACAAATTAAACTAAAAGCATAATACATACATGGCGCACCTTTATGCATAAAATGTGAATTTATATAAAAGTATGAATAAATACTTATAAAAACATATTTTTCAAATTCATAATTGTATGTTCAGTGTTGTAAATACACTAGATGCAGGATAAATAAATAATTTTAGTTTATACATACTTGTGAAAATGTTAAAACGATGTTGAAAATTCTAGAAATAAATACTTAAAAAATAGCTTTTTTAAACAATTCTTCATTTATTTTTTATTTTTTTTGAAAATGAAGATGGTAATAGTATAAGAATGGGAATAATGTAAAGTTCATGAGTAATGAGATAGTGATTTATATAGTATGGGTGATAGTCATAATAATTCTTTAATTATCTTAAAAAAAATGATGGGGCACAGAAATATTTGTAATAATTTAAATCAAATATACAGAATTGCAAGATTTTTTAATTTAATAAAATAAAAATCAACGTATTATACTTAATGAAGTGAATAATTGAATATATTATACCATATATTTCATGGCAATTAAAGATGATCATAGTTTAAGTAGATGCATTAATAAATTCTAAGAGGAAAAAAATAGGAATGCTAGCTAGTTTCTATATAAGCCAAAAGCAAAGGGAACTACTTCCAAGGATTGTGTTCTTGTACAGGCAGTCCTAATAAATTCATAGGAGATAAAGCTTATGAGAATTCATGCACCAAAAATGCCAAATTACTTGTATCCAAACATCTAGATTTTAATTAATTCGGTTCGATTTAAATAAGATCATAAAAGCAGTAAAAGTACAATATTGTATATACGAATTTTTAAGAAACCATAACCAAAAGACTAGAACTAATCAATTGAGTGGTTGTCCCTTATCATTTATATGCCCTTTAGTTGGTTTGTATATTTCCAATGTGGGATTTTAACAATATCAAAATAGAAAGGCTCCAATTCGTGTATCACACACGAGGATTAAAGATCCCTGAAGTGGTATCTAAACGCTGTGATTCAAGGTTTGATGTAGAAGAAGAAAACTTACTGAGCGTTCATAAGCATGCACATGACCAGCAGAGACAATATCAACTTTGTTTTCCACAAACCATGACTCAAACATCACTCTCATACTTTCACCTTCCATGTAGTGGTAGTTGTTGCTATTATACCATGGAGAGTGAAGGAGCACAATCAGCCATGGAGTCTCAGATCTGTTAACCTTTGGAAATTCTTGTTGAAGCCAATCGTATTGTGGAGTATGTTTACCTGTATCCAAACAAAACAACATTTTAGCCATTGAAGTTTATTAATGGACCTCACATTCAACCATTAAAGTTTGTTGGAAATAAGTAAAAGCTTGAAAAAGAAAATACCATATGCTGAGTAAGAAGAAAGGACAATAATATATGCAGATGCACGCTTGATCGAATACCAAAGTGGAGAAGTGCTTTCTGATGCCCTGTAAGGTGTATGGTACCTATGCAGGTATGGCTTAAAAGGAGTGTATTCATCCTGGAATAACATAAAACAATAGCAACTTCAGCTTTACAAGCGCTATTGGTACTAAAAGTGACCATTTTTTTCGTCTAAAGTCGAAAATAATTAGTCAAATTTGCCAGTTATAAAGTATAATAAATATTGCTCAAAAAAAAAAAGTATAATAAATAATTTTCAAAAAGTGACAAACGTTGTGATTTTCTATACTAACAAGCCTTTTGATAATTAAAACTGAAAATTTCAGGAGTAGAGTATTACAATTTCAGGAGCAAAATCAATTTCTTGATTGCCAGCAGTCCAAATCCAAGGCTGATATGCAGTGCTTTTCTCAGTAAATCTGCCCCATGTATCCCACCTCACATTATCATGCAATGGATGATCATCTGCGTAAGAAGATCACCAACAAACAGCATAGCTTGCGCTTTTGGGTTGGATACATAATGATCCAGTGTCATTTTAGAATCAGCAGTTTGTCCCAAGTCACTTGCAATATGTTACAAAATTCTTTGAAAAAAAAAAAAAAAAACTGTTATAGATTTCTAAGAAATAATTCTGAATTTTTTCTTCTACTAATTACCCATAATTCCAAATGTATATGGAACGTCTGGTCCTGGCTTAGGAGGTGTCACAAAAGAAAACCTCCTTGTGTTGCTGTCACTTCCAAGCTCTTACACATATTTAGTGTTGTACTGCATTATGCATACATGTAATGATAAGAACATTTTCATTGTAGTGAACTGAAGTAAAGATCAACATACATAGAGCATAAAAATTGAACCTGTAATCGCTTAATGGTGGTATGGTGGATGTAACCAGAAGTGTAATTATAGTATCTATAATATGTAGTTGTTGCATGTGCTTTGTGCGTGTGCTTGTGGTTGCTTTCTGGCCAATACCTCACTGTATTTGGAAATCGATCAAGTGGTGTAACCCGTGAAATGATAAAACTTCGACCTGTATGATCTCCTTGGGTTATGTCAAACATATATATATATATATACATCCATGAAGTTTTTTTTTTTTTTTTTTTTTTTTTTCTTGGGGGTATTGAACCTGTCATATCCCTGTTCTAAAATAAATTAAAATATAGATGTAAAAAAAAAAGAGAGGATTAAAGAAAGAATAGAGAGAATGTTAGGGACTAAAGAGAGAAAATTGGAAATAAGAACAGGGGAAGTGTGAGCTGTCACTTGGAGAAGAAATGGAGTATGTCGGCAAAGGAAGGAGCCATGGAACTCTGCAATCTTCTCCAAAAAGCTAGCATACACATTCACATCTGCAGAGAAAGAGAGATATAGCTTGGAAAAAAAATAGAGAAAAGTGATCAACGAAAAAAAAAAGAAAAAAAAAACAGAGCAGAACAGAGTAAGGAACGCTAAGGAGATTGCGATTGGTGAGAGAATTCAACTTCGATTTCTCTGAAATTCTTCTTTCTCTTTTTGATTTCATATTTCTTTTCTTGTCCTTACCTGAACTCCATGGATTGGTATTCCTTCCTTTTCATTAAGTTGAGCATGGTTGCCTTAGGGTGAATTTTCTTCATTCTTCCATTGATTTGAGTCTTGGGTTCTCTCTAGATCAGAAATTTATCTTATTGCGAATAAATTTCTACGTTTCGTCCCTTGCTTTGAGTCGGTTGATTTCTTGGTGTGTTTTCTTTTACGTTCACAGAAGATTGGCCTTAGTGTTGGCTTCAATCTTTGGTATTTATTGCAGTCCTCGTCTTTTGAACTCTTTAGTTTACATTTCTTGTTTGAATTCTTGACATGTTAACAATTATTGCTTATGGCCTTGTGATATTCCTTTACTTGTGTTGATTGTAAAACGAAAAACACTTATGTAATTATTAGTAAGACCTTGTGAAATTGAGTCAATAAATTAGCAGGGATAAGGTGAACCTGTATTGAGACCAGTGCTTTAACATTCAAAATTTGTTGACAAAAAGGAACTAGGGAGATTGAAAACTTAGAAGCCTATGGGTATATTTTTTTTTTTTTTTGAAGAGCCTATGGGTATACTTAAGATATAAAACTCTTAAAGCTATATATATATATATATATATATATGTATATATATATATGTATATATATATATATGTATATATTTGGTACGGGTTACCCCTTTTAGGTCCTTTATTTATAATATTTAATTACCAACCTCCTAATTTAGCAAAATCTTGGAAGAAGTTGATTGTTATAGATGCCGAAAGTTTATGAAAGCTAAAAGATTATAAACCATAATTAAACTTTAATATAATCAAAAGGAGCACTAGCCCAAAATGAACATGGTCCAAATTTAATCTAGCTAGTACAGGTCATGAGATATAGAATGTCAAATGGAACTTTGTGTGTCTTTTATAGCTACTTAAAGACTAAATCTAAAATAAATGTAAATATATATATATATATATATACATATAATCAAAACAAATGTAAGCTATTTAGGAAAAATGTTTATATTTCACTCTAATTACAGCATATTTGAGTGTCATATTTGAATATTCCCACATGGTAGATTTTAAGATAAAGTTATATTGAGTGACATCTAATAATAATAATAATAATAATAATAATAATAATAATAAAGGGAATGACCTAGATTTTTAAGGAAATCCAAAGTATGTCGAAATTCTGTTAAATGTTCATATGTATAGTATCCTTATTTCTTCTTTGCCTTATTGAATAGAATTTAGATAGCGAATTATAATCTCATTAAATGCTTGTAATTTCTATTTTAGGAATCGACCCGAATATAGCTGTAGGGCATAGAACTGTCCAATCTAGTTAGTGTCTTGTGTCAGCAAGCTCAAGTGAGTGGTTAATTATATAGCAAGATTTTAAATTTATTTTACATACAAATATATATTATCATGTTCCTAAAATATGTTCATTTTATATAAATTGACATTTCTTACAAATAAGTTTTGAGGAACGTCAGCTTATTATTATTTTATAGCTTAATTAAATTGCTTAGCTTTTATAAGAAAATCGGTAACAAATAGCTATATGTTTATTATTATTGTAGTTAAAGCAATTTATGATAGCAGCGTATTTAATTTATATTTTGAATTCAGCGAATAATTTTAGCAAGTATGTTTTACATTTATTTTCAGCAAATATGTTTTGGACTTGGCCTCAGCAATTTATAGCTATTATCTTTATTGATTTTCCTTGATGACAGTAGTAACAGAGTGCAAGTATATTTCATATTTAGCTTGATTTATATGAATGATTTAGCTATAATAAAAATCTATACACTCGTGGTATATATCCTTTAGATTACACCATGATGACTGGTGTCTTATCTCAGCATTATATATATTATATTAGTAATATTATTCAGCAACTGTTTTTGGGACGGCGCTTGGTTGTACATATAACCTTGGGGGCATACAACCGGGTGGTTAGCCCTTTGGGGGTAGCTCTGCGCATGCGTATGACCAGCAATTTTATACACTTTGGACTGCTCAGCATCATCATGTGCCCATTGTGTTAGCTTAGCATAATTTTTAGGATATGTATTTAATGAGTGTATGGAATGATTTATCGTAATTTCCCCTCTTTTTTATTTGAATAAGCAATTATATTATTTACAGCTTACATGTTTTAGAAATTAGTGAATGATACTAATCATAGTTTATTATTATTTCCATATGTTTATTATATATATATTCAGTGGCTTTGAAATTATTACTATTACAGTCATATCAGTATTATAAATTTATTTAGCAGAAAATATCATTTGTTCCGCTTTGTTATATTTTTACCCACTCACTGAGTATTTTTATTATAACACCCCTTCCTATTGTCACCATCTCTATGCATCGTCACTGTAATAGCACATCGAAGGCACCAATAGGGAGGAACGTTACCTAAAACTAACCTCCAACATATGATCGATTCATTATTACTTAAAATAATCATAAATAATACGCGACATAACAGCTAGCCTAATTAGTCAATAGCTATTTAAAATATTTACAGAAGATGGCAAGGTAGACAATAACTTCAAATACATATCTTAATATTGTCCATATCACCAAAATACAAAAAGTACAAGGCTCTTTCCCTCTCACACAATACATAGTATTAGATTAAACCTTTGCATGCGCTACCAAAGCTGACACATTAATTTATTACATGCACTTCCACTAAATTGCTAGCAACCATTTTGAAGTCTTGACTTCGCCTCCACGCTAAAGTTATTAGCAGCTACTTTGTAAAAATTTTGTTAGGAGAATGGTGAGTACTTCCGATGAAATACTCAGTGAGTGAATACAGTACAATGGTAAGTGGAATGGAAACAAGAAATTATTATCTGGAAGAAATGCAATAAAATGAGAGTAATAAGGTAGGAACATACATGAAAGATATACACGAGTTGTCTTACATCATAAGATCTTAAATAAATTGGCATTACTCATTTAATTTATATTAATATGCTTTACATTTCCATAATAAATTAGCATGTATCTTATAAACTATTTAGTTCAAAATTTTACTTCCTTTATTTAAGATTTTTCTATAACAACATATTAGCACATCAGTTCTTGTAAATAGGCAAGCAGGTACTTAGGCACAGGCTGGAAAATATGAGAGACAAACGAGTGGGAGTAATTTCGTAAGGAAATTACTCAGTGGGTATAACAACCTCAAGAAATACCTCATTCATCAAAGAGCACTCAAGAAAATAAACACAAATCAAGAATACAGACTATCAAAAATTAAAAGACTGCTCAACAAATGACCAAATATCATGGCTCGACATAACATAAAAATTATCTTGGCATTCTAGTTCCATAATATCGTATTTATGTTCCAGTCATAGATTTTCAAGCGCAGTTTCTTTCATTGGAATATTAATTAAATTTATGCTTTCACAAATTCATTTTTGTATTTCCTCGATCACATTATTTGCACTAATCAATATGAAATTTAAACCTGGAAGCACAATAAATCTTGTTTAGATGTATTTAAAATTTATGAATTTGTCCATCACAAACTAGATATGAAATATTATAAACATATTGTATTCCACAAGTAATCCTGATGGCACAAATATCATTAGCTCCTTCTCGGAGCACAGTAAAGTATAACTCCTTCTTGGAGCACAATAATTTATAGCTCTTTCTCAGAGCACAATAAAGTATACCTCCTTCTCGAAGCAAAATAATTTATAGACTCAGTATGCAAACTTGTCAACCACATAAATTCTCCCCAAAAACATATTGAATTTATGTGCTGTCCCAAAGACAGTTATTAATAGCTGGCCAATGTAATCAACTCCTCTTATAACAGTCTCAACGAAAAACTATAATTAAAACCTTAGACAAGAATCGTCATTACTCGTGACCTTGACCGACACAGACATAATAGTGCTCTAATTAAATTCAATTATAACATTCTCAGTTCAAGTGCACTTTCTATTCGAATATTATTTGTCGTCATTTTCACATTTTTATGATGCTTTTGAAATTTCACTTTTCAAGGATATCAATCCATAATTCATTGCCATCACCATTGTTCACTTTTGATTTTCTTTGTCATGATTTAATCTCAGTGTCAGAGACTTGAGGAGTTGCCCAAAATTTAGAAATTGATGTTATTAATATAATAGTTTTTTTTTTAATTTTATAAAACAACATTATATTTAAGTTCTTGTTAATTACAGGCACCCATTCTAGTTACTTGGTTTGATAATCTAAGATAAATTATTGAGTCCCTTACTCAAATTTTTGGGAATATTTAATTTTAAATTATGAAAACTTTACCAATTTATTATTAAATTTAATTTAATGGCTATATACTTAGCTTATATTGTATAAATAAATTTATAGATATTTTCACCGCCCAAAAGCAATTCCCACTAACCAAAAATTTCTATATCTATAAGTATGACTAAGTTCATAAAAGAAGAAGACATGGACCCAAAAGAATTCACGCCATGCAATAGTAAGCTATTCTTTTACAATAATAAATTTAGTTAAGAAGCTTACTCATTATTCTAAAATAAATATTGCAATCTAACTTAAGGAAGTAGAGTCTTACATTCTTAATTCCAACTCATATTCATTATTCAGCATAGCTCTAGGCAATTGAGGACTCACTTGGTTCTCATTAAAGCATTGCAAAAATGCAATTCCATAATTTCTAGCTGTTCGGCTGCTCTTTGTGTAGCTTATAGAATTATTTGTTAAACAATTATATTAAGAAAAGAGCCATCATTCATTAGCCTATATCAGGTAGCACTCAAAGGGTACCACCGAAAACCACTAGACACAGAAGTAATCAAAGCTCAACTCACAACCCAAAAAATAGTCACAATACCAAAATTTTGCAGTATGGTACAAACCTTATGCAATTCCTCTTTATGTGTGTGTGTGTATATATATATATTCCCTTTTCTTTTACAAGTTACACCCTTAATTTAACAAGGACAAGTCGAATACATTCTTAGATTGTATATATATATATATATATATGTTCACTTCCATCTTCCTTTGCTCTGGTTAAAGATACTTTTATATAGTTACTTAAATTTCATTTTCTCATTTCGCACCTAAGGAAATTCTGCAGCAACACCCAGTTTTGCACAGCAGCAATTCCATAACAACAAAATTTTGGGTTTCATAGTGATTCAAGAAGGGCATCACAACACGTTCCAAGAGAAAGTGGTGAAATAAATTTTTGAAGAAAGCAATACAAGAAACGAGTTTTCAAGCTGTCTAGGAAATTAAATTTAGCAAAAGAAAGCAACACTCAAAGCAAATGAATTTCAAACTTAATTAAGAACCAAATTCCAACAAGAAAGCAACACCAAGAACAGAGGATTTCAGATTTAACAAGACATCACATTTCAGCAAGCAATAAGAGTTCTGAGCAACCTTAAATTTGGTATAAGAAGGAAGAACGGAAGTTCACTCACTGAGAACAAGCTTCAGACTGAATAACAAGGAAAGATCAATAAAACAGCAATTTTACATATTTGATAGAGTTTGATTTAGATTCAGCAAGAACCAAACTTTTTAGATTTCAAAGCAAGATGGTAAAAAGGAAGAGATCACTCACTTGTTTTCCACCATAATCTAACTTAATCGCCCTCTAACAACCAACTTGACCTCCTAAAGATCTTTAAACTTAGCCAAAATCCTCGCTTTCTTCTCTTCCTCGTCCTTCTCCGGTAGGTACTCTCTTCTCCCTTCTATTCTGCTGCGTTCTCTTCTTTTCTGTTCTTATCTTTTATTGAACGTTCTTTTCTTCTCTTGAACATTTTTTTTTTTTTTTTACAAAAACACAGGTGTTCTTTCCTCTTTGAGGTAGCAACTCACGTGCTAAGTGACACCTCATTCATAAAGTTCCACTTAACCCCTTTATTTCTTCCATTCACCATCTTAAATCCCTATTAGTGCACCTTGTTAAGCTTATATCCTCACCATTTTATTTATTTATACAATTAAGCTCCTTCGATTAATTATTTAATCAATTTAAGGCTTAATTTAATTACTTAATTATTTATTTTTAATAATGCAAGGATACAGATGCTACATTTATACTCACCCCTTCATCTTTAAATTTTTACAGATCCTTTGGGAGATCAACAGTGCTAATCTAGTAGGATTTCTCTCTTTGCTTGTTTTCTATTCAGAGTCTAGAAGAAGTTGAGCCAACAATTGTTGATATTTTGTCTTTCATATTATCATATGTTATTTCTCTAAGTTTAGTTGTACCTGTATAGTAATTTAGTAGCGGACTACTTTTCAAGGAGAAATTGAAGTGTATTTATTATTTAGTATTTAGAGTTGCTCTGAAGCTTAAGTTTTATGGCAAGTTTAATCTACTTATGGTATCAGCATAGCCAGCTTTTAGCTAGTCACACCTGCTCATTAGCTAGGGGAGTGGGTCTGACAGATACTCTCCCCTTTCTATGAGTTAATCCCCATGCCTGGGTGGTAGACCACTCAGCCTAGGCGGGATTAGCCCAAGAAGTGTTTTCACACCATCTTGAATATTGAATGCTAATGATTGATTTATGGCCTTGAGAGGATTTGAATATAAGGCTATAAAACTGTCTCATACAGAAACTCAATGAACCTTAAACGTTCTTGTTGTAAATATAATTGTGGGCTCTATCAATTATGGGTTATACAACAAGATAAATTGGTTTATATGAAATTGCTTTGGACTCTAATCAATAATAATTGGGCTTGCTCTCAATAGCATGTGCCGTAGAATTTCGTGGGCTCATGATGGTGGCAGTCCATGGACTTACTACATAAGTTGGGCTAAGTCTCCTTTACTCTCCTTCAAATTTACGTTTTTTGTAATTAGAAAACAAGGATATTCTGGTTAGAAAATATCTGCAGTAGCCGACATCCATCAAGAGAGCTGAGTGAGCAAGAAAGGAAGCACTTGGTGCAAACTTTATCATCTCCCATTGCTATTCTCTTTATTTAGTTCGTGAAAATTAATTGATGCAAAAACAGGTATGCATCTTCAACTAAACTATGAATTATATGTGTTCTAAATTCTCATGAGTTGTTTATGTGTTGCATATAATTAAAATGCATTTCTTTTTAAGAAATATTTGTAGAAATCTTGATGAATTTGATTGGCAACTTATAGTTTTAATGTGTGGTATCAGAGCTAAATTCATGGGCTTAGAATCATTTTGCTTTGCTTAGTTGAATTGGTTAGTGAATTTTGTGAATCAAAATCATGTTTGAGTCTGTTTTTGAATTGAAGAACTTTGAGAACTTTGTGTTTTTTGCTAGAAAATGCTCAAATCCGGTAGAGTTTTGCATTTTCCGGATGAAGTTTGAGTCTTTTCCGGTGAAGATCATCCTTTCCGTGAACCAACGCTTGTGTTAATTAAAAAAAATATTGGTTCCTCGCAAGAAGAAGCAGCCATGAGCTATTATGTTATGTTGCACAATTTAATAAATCTTTGGGCTATAAAATATGCTCATGGGCCTACTAAGTGTATTTTATTTTATACTTAGGGCCACGATGTTTGTTCATGGACCAATACTAAACCCATCAAATAGTTTATATTTAGTTGAATTGGGCTTGATCTAGGTTTTGATACCCATAAATTTATGTGCCCATTTATTTTCACTCTAAATATAAAACTCAAGACACATATTATTTTTGTGATAAATTAGAGATAAATTGTTTATCTCATCAAGGAAATAATATGCATTAAGCATATGATTGTTACATGTGAAGAATAAATTTATTCTCGAAATTAATTAAGGATGCAAATTAATATTATAAGATAAATATAAATTGTAAAATTTATCTTATAATTAAAATTTTAGCATAACAAGTGAAAAAGCAATTTTATAGACATATTTGCCCCATGTCTTTAAGTATAAAATTGTATGAAGGAATAACAATATAGGATATTGTGAAATGTATCTTGATGTGAGATTTTCTAATAAAATTTTGAGAAATTGCAATTTCCAAAGTGATCATTTTCTCTTGATTTCATAAAAAATGTAGGTCTCACATGTTTAAAGATATTTCTAAAGTTAGTACACAATAATTCTGCCCAAAGGTGTTTATTTTGTACGAAAATTTAGAAATGATACATATAAGACATTTGGTTGATAATGGTTCAATCTAAGTAATTTATCTGCCCAAAGGTGTTAAATTGCTAAAATTGTAAACATTGTTGAACCGATCTTATATAAATAATTCTTTAGATGCATGTTGTGTATTATGCCTAAAGGCATATACATGATGATGTATAAAGATTCTTAGTTATGACAGTACTTCTATATGGCTAGGAGTATTGTAATTATCCTATTGTTGTGCTAATAAAATTGCATCATTGTTTATTCTCAGTCACCTTTTCGATCAATAACAACAAGGTTGCTATAGAAACATTGACCGGCTATAATTATAAATCATGGAAGAGAGATGTGGAGTTGGCCATGGAATTAGCTGACATAAATTTAGCGAAGGTCACTCCTAAGACAGATGATCTCACTAATAAAATTACTGATGTGGAAAAGGAGCTTTATAGAATATGGTACAAGTTGAATCGCATGTGCTATTTATCTATTAAAAGGTCTATACCCGAGCATCTACTTAGTAGTCTACCCACGACTGTTATAGAAAAAGATTTTCTTGATGCTGTGTCCCAGAGGTTTAAGGTATCGATTAATGTTGAAATTGGTTCACTTCTGAAACGATTGTACTCTATGAAGTATATTGGCACTGGAGGTGTTAGAGAGTACATTCTGACAATTGTCCACATTCAAAATAAGCTCAAAGTTTTGGACATTCTGCTTCCTAATGCTTGTATTATACATCAAGCGTTGAACACTCTACCACTTGAGTTTGGCACAATTGTAACTACTTACAATTCAAAGGAAGAAACATGGAATGTGAATGATTTTATTGCCATATGTGTTGCTGAGGAGGACAAGTTGAAGGAGGAGAATCCAAACACATCACTCCTCGTGTCCAAACCTCTTAAAAAGTACAAAGGTAAGAAATCAAAATTTGTTGCTTCGACCTCTGCTTCTGTTGTTGTTCAGGGCCATCGTAGACAACCTGTTCAGTTTAATGTTGTGGGTGCTGCTAAAGTTCCTTTTAAGAAGGAACTGAAGTGTTTTTTCTGTAAAAAATAAGGTCATAAAAAACATGAATGCGACAAATATAAAGCTTGGTTAGAGAAATGTAAGCATACAGGTAACTCATTGGCTCTCATGATAAATGAATCCAATTTTATTCATACCACATACGGTTCTTGGTAGGTGGATGCTGGTGCAAATAAACATATTGCTACCACATTGTAGGGGTTCATAATCAGGCGGAGGCCAAATGAAGATGAGTCAAAGGTCACAGGCATCAATAATAAAGAGGTGGATGTACTTTTTATAGGAGATGTGTGTTTGAGTCTAGATACTGGTTTTAAACTGGACTTAAAAAATTATGTTTTATACACCTTTTGCTAGAAGAAATATAGTATCAGCGTATGAAGTTGGTAAATATAGTTTTAAATTTTGGGTTAAGCCTTCTAACGTGCTGGTGCTTTATGACAATAAAGTTGTTGGTAATGCTATCTTGTCTTATGGTTTATATAGATTATGCTTATCTTCAAAAGAAGTATGTTCCACCTCATATAATGTTGAGCATAAGATTGCTAAAAGACCTCTTATAAAAGAAAATTCTTCCATATTGTGGCATAAAAGACTTGGCCATATTTCTAGAGAAAGAGTAGAAAGATTAATAAAAGATAATATTCTGCCTACTCTTGATTTCAGTGATCTAGAAACATGTGTTGACTGTTGTAGAGGAAAACCAATTAAGATAAAGAAAAAGGGATCTACGCGTAGCTCAAATCTATTGGAAGTTATCCATACATATATAAGTGGATCCTATTCACCCACGATGTGTAACAATAAATATTTTATAACATTCATTGATGACTTGTCTCAATATGGGTATCTGTTCTTAATTAAAAAAAAAAAAGTCTGAAGCTCTTGAAAAGTTCAAGATCTTTAAGACAAAAGTTAAAAAACAGTTGGGAAAAGTAATCAAGAATGTGAGATCTAACAGAGGTGGTGAGTATTATGGCAGACATAATATAAGTGGACAAGCTAAAGGTCCATTTGCCAAATACTTAGAAGAATGTGGAATAGTTGCTCAGTTGACTATGTCAGGTAGCCCTCAACAGAATGGTGTGCCGAAAGGAGAAATCAAACACTTATGGATATGATGAGAAGTATGATGTCCAGAACTAATCTACCAGACTACCTCTAGGGTTAAGCTATTAAGACAGCACTGTACATTCTTAATAAAGTTCCTAGTAAGTCTGTTGTAAAAACACCATTTTAGTTATGGACTGGAAGGAAACCTAGCCTAAATCATTTTCATGTTCGGGGATGTCCTTCAGAAGTGCGCTTCTATAATCCAACTAAAAGAAAAATGCAATCAAGATCTACTCGTTGCTATTTTATGGGATACCCATATCATTCTAAAGGTTACAGATTTTACTGTAATGAAGGAGGTTCTAGAATTGTGGAATCTCAAACTGCTAAGTTTCTGGAAATTGATGTATATAAGGATGTACATCATCAACAGGCTACTAGTGAGGAGCAGCAAACCAAAATTGTGTATGTTCCTATGTTTATATGGCAAGAGACATTAGGGCATGTACCTATAGTAGCTCCTACAACTCCTGTGATAGAGGAATAAGCACAACGTGCTCCAGCACCACCCTCACCCATGAAATTGCTGCTGAAGTTCCTCTTAGGAGATCTACTAGGACAAGGAGGTCTGCTATATCCTTTAACTATGTGGTTTATTTAGGAGAAGCTGATTATGACATTGGTCATGTTCAGGATCCAGAAACTTATGAGGAAGCTATTGCAGGGCCTCAATATGATATATAGAGAAATACAATGATAGATGAAATGCATTCTATGGATTATAATAAAGTGTAGAAGCTTGTTGAATTGCCTGAAGGTTGTAAACCTATTGGATGTAAATGGATTTACAAAACCAAAAAGGATTCCAAAGGAAATATAGAGCAGTTTAAGGCCAGATTAGTTGCAAAAGGATACACTCAAAGGAGAGGAATTGATTATAATGAAACCTTTTCTCCTGTATCTTCCAAAGATACTTTTAGAGTGATTATGACACTAGTAGCTCATTATGATTTGGAGTTACATCAAATGAATGTAAAAACCGCATTCCTAAATGGAGAATTAAATGAAGAGGTCTATATGGTTCAATCGGAAGAATTTTTTAAGAAGGGTGAAGGTCGCCTTGTATGTAGAATCAAGAAGTCTATTTATGGACTGAAACAAGCCTCCCGATAGTGGTACCTAAAATTTGATAATATAATATCTTTTATGGGTTTTGTTGAAAATAAGGTTGATAGATGCATATATCTCAAGATCAGTAGGAGTAAATTTGTTTTCTCATAATATATATTGATGATATTTTACTTGCAAGTAATGATTTGTGCATGTTGCATGAAGTAAAACAATTATTGTCAAGTTATTTTGAAATGAATTGGAAATTGATCTTTCATACTTGGAATTGAAATCCATAGAGATAGGTCTCAAATTGTTTTCTCAAATAGCATATATAGAACGAATGCTGAAAAAGTATCACATGAGTGACTACAAAACATGTGATGTGCCTATTGCTAAAGGTGAAAAATTGAGCTTGGCATAATGTCCTAAAAATGAAATTGAGATAGAATCCATGCAAGCAGTGTTGTATGCAAATATTGTTGGAAGTCTAATGTATGCTCAAGTATACACTAAACTGAACATTGCATATGTAGTTGGCGTCTTAGGATGATATTTATCGAATCCTGGTAGAGGCCATTGGGTAGCAACTAAAAGAGTTTTGAGATATTTAAAAGGGACAAAAGACTACATATTGACATACAGAAAAGTTGATAGTCTTTAACTAGTAGAGTTTACAGACTCTGACTTTGGTAGTTGCTCAGATGATAGAAAATCTACATTAGGCTACATTTTTATGTTCGCTGGTGGAGCAGTGTCTTAGAAAAGTGTCAAACAGACATTGATAACCTCTTCCACGATGCATGCTGAATTTGTAGCATGTTATGGAGCAGTTGTTCAAGCAACTTGGCTATGAAATCTCATAGGTGAAATGTCAATTGTTGACTCTGTCACTAGGCCCATACAATTGTGACAATTTGGCAGCCATGTTATTTGTGAAAAATAACAAAAATATCTCAGGGTCTAGACATATGGAAATAGAATATTTGACCGTGAAAGAGCTTATACACATTGCTATACAGCATATTAGTATAGAAAATATGGTTGTCGATCCTCTAACAAAGGGACTCCGACACAATGTGTATCAGAAACATGTATTATCTATGGTTTTGGCTAAGTTTTATGATATCCTTAGTTAGTGGGAGGTATAATAACTCTACAGTAAGTTATAATGTATATATGTTTGATGTACTTGATGACTTAAAATAATAAAGAAATATATTCTATTTTAATGCATCAAAATAAAAAGGTGTTGTTAAATAAAGACTTAGGATTAGTGTTAATCTTAAGCAAGTGGCTATGGGGCATAAATGTTAGTAGCCAAATTTATATGTCATTGAAACACATAAAGTTTATCTCGAGATATTAAAGTTGTTATAAGGACATACAAACCTAAAGATGATTTTTGATGCGTGCTTGTGCTGCATAAAGATAAGAAATCATTGACTGACAAGATAAGTTATCTATTAAATTTTGTGAGTGTGTTATCATGCCTTACCACACTTCCACTTCGTGTTCATGTTAATAGGATTTTTGATATGTGTGATCATGGAAGGTTCTATATTACTTTATGATATAGTTTCCGTTGTGATTCCATATCAGAGATTCTATTAGATAGAACAATGATTTAGAGTCATCTTTATATAAATAAAGAATGGATATCCCTAAAGTTTATATTTTGTTATAAAATCTAC
The DNA here is from genome assembly GCA_949634005.1 of Mallotus japonicus. NCBI lineage: Eukaryota > Viridiplantae > Streptophyta > Magnoliopsida > Malpighiales > Euphorbiaceae > Mallotus > Mallotus japonicus. The sequence continues at coordinate 1,559 of CATIWK010011567.1, read as the reverse complement.
AAATAATATCGCTCAAGTGGGAGAATGTTGTAAATATAATTGTGGGTTATGCAACAAGATAAATTGGTTTATATGAAATTGCTTTGGACTCTAATCAATAATAAGTGGGCTTGCTCTCAATAGTATGGGCCGTAGAATTCCATGGGCTTATGATGGTGGCGGCCCATGGACTTACTACATACAGTTGGGCTAAGTCTCCTTTTCTCTCCCTCAAGTTTAAGTTTTATGTAATTAGAAAACAAGGCTACTCTGGTTAGAAAATATCTGTAGTAGCCGACATCCATCAAGAGAGTTGAGTGAACAAGAAAAGGAAGCACTTGGTGCAAACTTTATCATCATCTCCTGCTATTCTCTTTATTTAGGCCGTGAAAATTAATGGATGCAAAAACATGTATGTATCTTCAACTAAACTATGAATTATATGTGTTCTAAATTCTCATGAGTTGTTTATGGGTTGCATATCATTGAAATAGATTTCTTTTAAGAAATATTTGTAGAAATCTTGATGAATTTGATTTGCAACTTATAGTTTTAATAATTCTCACCCAAAAATTCAGTAGGATCGATCTTATACTACTGAGCCAACCCTGACGAACTGAGGTATATATCAATCTTAGATTATGTTTTGTTCAAATGGTTGGAAACATTTTTGTTTTACATAGTTATTTTCTCAAACTATAGCTTCCGGGGAACAGCTGTTGACATTGAAGATGTATCATCAAGGTGGTCTCTCTCTAGTTAGTGATGCTTAAAGGTTTATAACTTTTTTCAGTTGTATCAAGTTCAAATTTATTCCTTTTGCTTTGCCTTTGTTAGCAACTGGTGGTATCATATCTTCATGCAGGTTAAAGAGTATCACCATGAGAATTGGAACCACTTGTTGCAATTGCTCCTCCAAACTACCATTCTATGCAAAGGAACAATCAGGCAGCATCATCTATCTTTCCTACAGCAGTACCTAATGATGGTATAACATTCCAGGCTAATTTCACCTGCAAATTTCAACTGTATCATGTCGTTACGCTTGTCTAATTTTTGTCTTTGATAATGTTTGCACATTAGGGATGTGGATATTCCCTGCTGAGTCTCCCTTTTTCCCCTATAATGACCTACACTATTCATCATCCAATTACTCTACCTCTTCACAGAACATTTTTCTTAGTTCTAGTGAAGATATTTCATTAGACAGTGCTTCTGTCAACCAAATGGAAAATGTTAAATTTTTCTCTCTTATTTTTTTAGTTGTAAAAATATAAACATTATAAATTTAAATAAATATTGTGCTCCTTTTTCTCTAAAGTAAAAATAAATACAAGAAAATTTAACAAAATTTATATTATATTATATAATTTGTAATTCTAGTAGCAAAATGAAGTAGTTTTTTTTATAACAATTTTTTATGTAATATGATATATTTTTGCATGTGGTTTATTATTTTTACATGTAGCCTTATATTTCATTATTGTTTTAATAATAATAATAATAATAATAACAATAATAACAATAATAACAATAATAATAATAATAATAATAATAATAATAATAATAATAACAACAAC
>CATIWK010011374.1:0-12016 GCA_949634005.1 Mallotus japonicus | reverse complement strand
ATATTTGTTATTTTGAAACATAAAGCCTATAATAGATATTTTTTTAGTTTTATAACAACAGAAATTAGCTTTTTTGTATCCATTTTTTATAATTTTAACTTTGATATTTATGTAACTTTTTATATATAGTAAAAAAATGTGTAAACGTTGTATTTTTAATTTAGTATTGCTTTTCATAAAAATAATAAATTATTTTATAATGGAGTATAAGTCATAGTTAGTTATTATTCTGGGTGTTTTACTGCAAAATTATTTGTAAATAAAAGCACTTTTATTCAACTGAGTCATATTATAAAATTATTTTGTTGTAAATACTATGAAATATATAAGCTAATTATTTAGTAATTTAAAATATTAAGTGGTATAGTTTACGATAATAACGTCCCAGAGTTATTTAAATTATCACGCTGTAGGGTGAAATTTAATAGCTCTTTTCCTACATAAAATTTAATAGTAATGTATATCTGTTTTTATCATGTCTAATTTAAATAGAAGCGTGTTTCAAGGACATCCTTTTCATTTAGTATCTCCTTCTCCTTGACCTCTGTTAACTTGTATGAGTTTATTAAATTTAACTACCTCCGCTGTGTCTGGTATGCATGGATTCGAAAACTCAGGACTTTGAATACCTTCATCACTTACATTAGTAGTATGTAGTATGTTTTTATGATTCAGAGACGTTATTTCAGAAGGTACTTATATAGGTAACCATACATTGGCTGTGCAAAAGGGTTTAAATATGGGAGTAGCATTATTTATAGTGAGTGAGGCTTTATTTTTCTTAGCCATATTTTGAGCTTACTTTCATAGTGCATTGTCACCTACTGTAGAATTAGGTGCTCAATGACCTCCTATAGGTATAGAAGCTATAAACGCCTTTGAATTACCACTACTTAATACTGTAATATTACTAGCATCTGGTGTTACAATTACTTACTCACACCACTCTTTAATACAAGGTAATAGGAACGGTGCTTTATATGGTGCAATATTTACTTTAGTATTAGCTTTAATATTTACTGCATTTCAAGGAATAGAGTACTCAGTGTCTTCTTTCACTTTAACAGATGGTGCCTATGGATCATGTTTTTATTTTGGAACAGGATTCCACGGACTGCATGTTATTATAGGTACAATTTTCATAGGAGTTGGTTTTTGACGTTTGTTAGCATATCACTTAACTGAAAATCATCATCTTGGTTTAGAATCTGGTATATTATATTGACATTTTGTTGATGTTGTATGATTATTTTTATTTTTATCTGTTTACTATTGAGGTTCTTAAATTATATTAATTTCTTTAATACTAAATAATAATAAAATAAAAAATATTTTAGTATAGAAAATATAATTTACATAGGTATTATTAAAATAAATAAAATAATGCATCTTAGTGTGTAGTGTAAAAAAAAATTTTTTACTTATCTGTATAAACGCAATTATTGTGCTTAATGATAAGTATATAATGGAGGGGTAAATTTAGTAATTTTTTTTTTTTATAATGTTACTTATTCTTTTATTACTAATACCTCTAATAGGTATATTTATTATTTCTACTATTTCATATAATGTTAATGAAAAAGAATATTTTTCAAATCTAAAACAAATTAAGCTTATAGCATTATGTACTTCAGTTGCTAATTTGTTTCTATCATTAATTGTTTTTATGTTATTTAACTTTAGCAACAATCAATTTCAATTTGTACAAGAATATCATAAAATAAGTAGCTTTGACTTTTATTTAGGAGTGGATGGTATTTCAATATATTTTGTTATATTAACTACAATTATAATGCCTATTTCCTTGCTAAGTAACTGAAGCTCTATTACAGAAAATGTAAAGTCTTATGTAATAATAATATTATTATTAGAAACGTTATTACTAGCAGTCTTCTTGGTAGTAGATATATTACTATTTTATATATTCTTTGAAAGTATATTACCTCCTTTATTTATATTAATAGGACTATTCGGTTCTAGCAACAGAGTTAGAGCTAGTTTTTATCTATTTTTGTATACCTTATTAGGATCTTTATTTTTACTTTTATCTATTTTAACAATGTCTTCAATAATGGGTACTACTGATTTTGATGCTTTATATAAAACAAACTTTAATTTTTACACTCAAGTTTTCTTGTTTTACGGTATATTTATAGCATTTGCAGTAAAAACACCAACAATTTTTTTAAATACTTGACTTTTAAAAGCTCATGTTGAATCGCCTCTAGGAGGAAGTATTATATTAGCTGGGATAGTACTAAAACTTAGCTTATATGGTATACTTAGATTAATATTACCCTTATTACCTAAAGCTTACTTTTATTTCACTCCTGTAATATATGTAATAGGAGTAATAACAATAATTTATGCTAGTTTTAGTACGTTGAGAACGATAGATGTTAAAGAGTTAATTGCTTATAGTTCTGTATCTCATGCCGCAGTATATTTATTAGGAGTATTTAGTAATTCAATACAAGGTATTGAAGGTGGTATAGTACTAGGTTTAGCTCACGGATTTGTGTCATCTGGTTTATTTGTCTGTGCAGGTGGTATACTGTATGACAGATCTTCTACTAGATTAATTACTTTTTACAGAGGTATTGCACAAATAATGCCTGTATTTTCTATATTGTTTTTCATACTTTGTCTAGGTAATGCTGGTACACCTTTATCACTTAATTTTATAGGTGAATTTATGAGTTTATATGGTACTTTTGAAAGATTACCATTGTTAGGTGCATTAGCTAGCTCTTCTATTGTGTTTAGTGCGGCATATACCATATATATGTTTAATAGAATAGCTTTTGCAGGATCACTTTCAAGATTTTTTAAGTTTAATATACCTGATGTAAACAAACGAGAATTTTATGTATTATTTACTTTAGTAGTATTAACAGTAATATTAGGTGTATATCCTGCTCCTATTTTAGATGGTCTACACTATAATGTTTCTTCATTAATATATTATACTAATATAGTATAATATATATATTAATACAATTAAATTTGTATATATTGTAAATATTAGTAACAATACTTTATATAAATACGTTATAAAGTAATATATATACTAATATATCATCATAGTTGGCATTATTAACTTAGTTTATTATTAATAAAATAACATTAACATTTTATTCACTTATCTATGAGAATTTGAAAAAGTCATCCTTTATTTAGTTTAGTTAATGGTTACTTAGTGGATTCACCTCAACCTTCTAATATAAGTTACTTATGAAATTTTGGATCGTTACTAGGGTTTTGTTTAATCATACAAATTGTAACTGGTGTGACTCTAGCCATGCATTATAACCCTAGTGTATTAGAAGCATTTAATTCAGTAGAACATATAATGAGAGACGTTAACAATGGATGATTGATACGTTATTTACATTCTAATACAGCTTCAGCTTTTTTCTTTTTAGTTTATTTACACGTAGGAAGAGGTTTATACTATGGTTCTTATAAAGCACCAAGAACATTAGTATGAACAATAGGTACTATAATACTTGTTTTAATGATGGCTACAGCTTTCTTAGGTTATGTATTACCATATGGACAAATGTCATTATGAGGTGCAACAGTTATTACTAATTTAATGAGTGCCATACCTTGAGTAGGACAAGACATAGTTGAATTTATATGAGGAGGATTCTCTGTAAACAATGCTACATTAAACAGATTTTTTGCACTACATTTCGTATTACCTTTTGTTTTAGCAGCTTTAGCTCTAATGCATTTAATAGCATTACACGACAGTGCTGGTTCAGGTAATCCTTTAGGTGTTTCAGGTAATTATGATAGATTACCTTTTGCTCCATACTTTATATTCAAAGATTTAATCACTATTTTCTTATTCATTGTGGTATTATCTATATTTGTTTTTTTCATGCCAAATGTTTTAGGTGATAGTGAAAACTATGTAATGGCTAACCCAATGCAAACTCCACCTGCTATAGTACCTGAATGATATCTATTACCTTTTTATGCTATCTTAAGATCTATACCTAACAAATTACTAGGAGTTATAGCAATGTTCTCTGCTATTCTTATAATAATGATAATGCCTTTCACAGATTTAGGTAGAAGTAGAGGATTACAATTTAGACCTTTAAGTAAAATATTTTTTTATGTGTTTGTAGCTAATTTTTTAATACTAATGCAATTAGGTGCTAAACATGTGGAATCACCATTCATAGAATTTGGTCAAATAAGTACAGTATTATATTTTTCACATTTCTTAATAATAGTACCTCTAATTAGCTTACTTGAAAATAGTTTAGTTGAATTACATTTAAGTGATAAAAGTAATGTAACAAAAGTTTAGATTTATTTAAAAACTAATTTAATTTTTATTTTATTTCTATAACTAGAAAAAAAAATTCTTTATTGACGTGACTATTTTAGTTTAGATCAAACATTTTAATTTTTTTAATGCTGTATTGAATAGAAGTTAGTTTACATGAAAAAATTTATTTATAATTTTATAGATATTTTACGTATTAATACTTTATAAAAATTATTGTTAACTTTATTATTAATATTTTTATTAGTTTCCAATGCCCTTACAGTAAGACGAGACAAATCAATATTATTTTCTAGAATTGTTATAAAAACTTTTTTATTAGCTTCTTTTATAGCATATAACAATATACACATCAAAGCATTAGAAAATGGTATTGGTATTTATGGAGGTTTATTTAATGTAACAACCATCACACAATCATTTAACATATTTATGCTGTTAGTTAGTGCAACTATACTTAGCATAACTGCATTCTTTCCTAGAAAACTTTATGTTGGAAAAAATTTCTATTCTAAATTATTAAATACATTATTGTACAATAAAAATATCATAAGTAATAAAACAGGAAAGCAGTTTCGTATCATAGAATATTCATTAATTGTTGTATTTATAATATACGGAGGTATATTTCTTATAAGTACTGCAGATATAGTATCTGTATTCTTATCTATTGAACTACAAAGTTACGGTTTATATATATTATCTACTATATATAGAGATTCAGAGCCTGCTACTGCGGGTGGTCTAACTTATTTTTTATTAGGAGGTTTATCATCTTGTTTTATTCTATTAGGATCAGCTCTATTATATGTTAATACAGGTACTACAAACTTAGATAATATATATGTTATAACTAGTATTAATGAGATAAACAATTTTTCTAACTCAATGTATATTTTTCAACCACATTATTTCCACATATCTTTAATTATAATGGCAGTAGGATTTTTATTTAAAGTTAGCGCTGCACCTTTCCATTTTTGATCTCCTGATGTATACGATGGTATACCTACAATTGTAACTACATTTGTAGCCATAATGGCAAAAATATCAATATTTATATTTTTCTTAGAATTAGTGTATTACACAGAATATAATTATTTAAGCTTTTCTTGAAAAAATATATTTATATTAAGTAGTTTATTTTCTTTAATAATAGGATCTGTATTAGGATTAACACAATCTAGAATAAAAAGACTTTTTGCTTATAGTACTATTAGTCATGTAGGATTTATACTATTAGCATTATCTATTAATACAAGTGAATCAATACAAGCATTTATATTTTATATATTACAGTACACTATTTCTAACTTAAACGCCTTTATTATTTTAATAAGTATAGGATTTTCTTTATATTTATACACTTACAAAGAAGAAAAAGAAGAAATTAAAGCAAAATTAATAGATGTAGAAAATTCTCCTATACAGTTAATTAGCCAAATAAAAGGATATTTTTACATAAATCCATTTATAGCAATAAGTTTGGCCATTACTTTATTCTCATTTGTAGGTATACCTCCTATCATAGGTTTCTTTAGTAAACAGATGATTTTAAGTGCTGCTTTAGATAATGGATATGTATTTATGTCATTAATTGCTATTCTTACTAGTGTTATAGGTGCAGGATACTACTTAAATTTAATTAAACAAATATTCTTTTATGATAGCGATTATGAAGTAAACACTGCAACTAATAAATTAAATATAACAGGATATATGTCATCAGCTTATAAGACGGAATTAAAAAAAATAACACTTTCCTCAAATGACATAATACTTAGTAGTTCTCTTAGTGCAAGTATTTCTGTAATAACATTATTATTAATATTATTTATTTATATACCTGAAGAATGATTTGATATAGTTAGTATATTAACACTTACTTTATTTACAAGATAAATGACAAGTCAAATATTCTTTTTTATTTTTATACCTATATTAGCTATAGTATTGTTATTATTAAATATAGTATTAGCTCCACATAATCCATATGAAGAAAAAAACAGTGCATTTGAATGTGGGTTTCATTCCTTTTTAGGTCAAAATAGAAGTGAGTTTAGTATATCTTTTTTTATATTTGCTTTACTGTTTTTATTATTTGACTTAGAGATACTTCTAGTGTATCCCTATATAGTAAGCGCATATGTTAATGACATATTTGGTTTAATAGTTATGATGATGTTTTTCTTAATATTAACTTTAGGATTTGCTTTTGAGTTAGGTAAAAATGCACTTACTATAGATAGCAGACAAGCTTATTACGTTAAAAAGTAAAATATAGTATAAATATTTAAATAAATACCTTCAATATTTTTAATTAATATATAAGCTGTTAAATTGTTTTTAAGTATTATTTGGCAAAAAAAATTTTTTACTATAACAGTTGAAAATATATAACCATGTATATATTAATATATAGGTTAAATACAATTTTATGTCAATTAGATAAAATTACACTATTGCGCGGTTATAATAAGACAGTTACATTAACGACTTCAATAACAGGAAAACTAACATTAGCAGAAATACTTCTTGTAATTATAATATTTTTAGTTTATTATAAATAAAATGTAGAGTGCTCATAGGATTAATTTCTATAAGTGAAATAGTAAGGGTATGCGGTCTCAAAGGTGATATACCTAATGGTGACATAAAGTTTAAATTTTTATTTTTTTTTATTTTTTAACAGTTATTATGCTTAATAATGCAAATATAACTATCATTAACAAATTGTTATCAATTGTATTAGTATAAGGAAGTAAAATATAAAAAGTTAAACCTACTAATATATATAATGCGTATGATGTAATAACCCCTGTATCTAAATTTGATATATTTTTACTTAAAGAAACTAATCCTTTTTCCAAACCAAAAGGTCCTATAAGTTCTATTGAACCTTTGTCAATTATCTTTGTTGTTTGTCCTCCCAATTTTAAAATAAAGTCTGTTACATATTTATTATAAAACATTTCAATTAAGAAACGTTGGTTAAAAAAACTAAATATATTATATCCTAATCTAGAAAGCTTAAAGTTTACTAGTATTTTAGGTGTAAATTCGCAAATAAATATAGATAACACACTTAGTGATAAAGTAAATATTAAAGGTAATGTCTTAAAAATAACGGGTACAGCAAATTCAGTATTTAACATTATTTCATGGGAAGGATGTATAAATATACTGTTATCAATAAAAAAGTTGGATCCTATACCTATAAACATATCTTTAGTAATATAACCAAAAAATATAGAAAATATTGCTAATATAATTAATGGTAAACTCATAAATATGTCACCTTCATGAGCATTCTTATAATTAACAAGTGGTCCATTAGGATTAGTTAAAAAAGTTAAATATAATACTTTTACTGAATACAATGTAGTAAACATAGCACCTATTGTAGATATAAAATATACGACTGTACTAGAAAAATAGAATTGACCATATGCAGATTCAAGAATAAAGTCTTTAGAGTAAAATCCGGTCATAAAAGGAAATGCTACTAAACTTAATGAAGCTATTAACATTACTGAATAGGTTAATGGAAGAAAGGGTATTAATCCACCATATTTTCTAAAATCTTGATTATCTGAAACAGCATGAATAACTGCACCTGCACCTAGGAATAATAATCCTTTGTAAAAAGCGTGGTTAACCAGATGAAATAAAGCTATATTATATGATGAAAGTCCTATTGCTATAACCATCATACCCAATTGACTCATTGTAGAATAAGCTATAACTTTTTTTATGTCCTGTTGAAATAAACCTATAAGTGAACTAAATACTGTAGTAATAGCACCAATTCATAAACATAATAATAGCACTGTATTACTATATTCTATAACAGGAGAACTACGCATCAATAAATATACACCTGCAGTAACCATTGTAGCCGCATGTATTAATGCAGAAACAGGTGTTGGACCTTCCATTGCCATAGGTAATCAAATATGAAGTCCTATTTGTGAACTTTTAGCCATGGCACCTATTAATAAACAAATACCTACTAGGGTAATTAAATTGCTATTCATTAACGGTGCTATAGAAAAAACAGTAGAATAATCTATATTACCAAATGATCATAATATAGCAAACATACCTATAGTTAAAAAACAATCTCCTACTCTATTTGTTAAGAAAGCAGAAATAGAACTTTGATTAGCTGCTATTCTAGTAAATCAAAAACTAACAAGCAAATAAGAACAAACTCCAACACCTTCTCATCCTACAAACATAAGAAGAAAATTATTTGATGTAACAAGTATTATCATCATAAAAGTAAACAAGCTTAAATAGCTAAAAAATCTTTGGTTATGAGGATCATGACTCATATAACCTATAGAATATACATGAACTAATAAAGAAACTATTAATACAGGTATTAACATAGATACAGTTAAAGTGTCAAAAACGAATCCTCATGATATATTTAAGGATTCAGAATCTATTCATCTAAAAAGATTTAGATATACAGGTATATTGTTAACACCTACTTCAATAAAGGCAATAATAGCTAGCATAGTAGTCAATAAGATAGATAAACATGCAATTAAATGAGATCCGTTTACTCCTACTTTTCTACCAAATAGTCCAGATACTATTGAAGATAACAAAGGTAATATAATTACAGCTAAATACATTATTTAAATTCTATTGCAACAGTTCCTCTTAATCTATAAAATGCAACTAATATACCTAAACCTATCGCAGACTCAGCACCTGCAATAGCTATAATATATATGGCGTATACTTGACCTAGTATATCGTCAAAATTTAATGAAGAAATCAATATTAAGAATGTAATAGCTAATAGCATTATTTCTATAGAGATAAGCATTAAAATTATGTTTTTTCTATTCAAGACAAAACCTAATATACCTATTAAAAACAAAGTTAAAGATAAAATCATTATTATGATATAATAAAATAAGAAAATTATAATATTTTTTTTTTTATTATTTTTGTTGTAATATTTAATGATATATAAAATGATTATTTACTAGATCTATTAATTAAAAAATACATTAATCTAAAGTAAAACTAGTATAAACGAATAATAGGTAGTTATTAGAGTTAAGTATACTATTTAATGGATATTCAACCTCAAAATTCTATTCTTATGTACCTATAATTCTAACATCAAAATTGTTAATTACCATAATTCTATAATAAAATTGGCAAGAAATAGAGGGGCAAATAGATAAGTAAACAAAGTCTGGGTAGTAACTATAATTCTATAGCTTCAATACTATTTTCAGTTACAGGTTGAACCATAGAAGAGTATTTTTATAGTAATGTACCTCCCACGACAGCCCCGTTAATTAAAGCATATGCAATTATATTATTACCTCCCCAAATAGTAGTAGAAGTTAATATAGCATTACCCTGAACTCTTAGAAAATACAAACATAGTATCGGGTAAGCTATTGGTATACTAGGGTTTTAAATTGAAAGACAACTATATCTATAATACCAGCAGTAGGTTTAATATCTTATGCATATATAAGTCTTTTTCTGCTTATAGGACGTTTTTTAATAATTTAATTAATATTATAACAGGAAATACCCGTAGAATAAAACCTAATATAATATATTTTTATATGTTATCTAATGAACCTAGAAACTCATTATTAGGTGATAATTTACGACATTTGTAAATTACAAGCACTAATATCAAACTCTATGATTGCACAGGTAAACTAGCAAAAGCATGAGGTTTAGGTGGGCTGTTTAAAGCTCATTCTAAGCTTGAATATGCTCTAGCTAATAATCCTTGTAAGAAATCTGTGAAGAACTGAGGTGTAGCTCATGGATATCTAGATACGCTTTTACCTTCAACTAGTTGTAGATAAACTATATTTAAGAATAATCAAGTAGCTACTACAGATATGATTGATCCGAAACTACTTACTAAATTTCAACCTGCGAAAGCATCAGGATAATCACTTATTCTTCTAGGCATACCTTGTAAACCTAAGAAATGTTGAGGAAAGAATGTAACATTAACTCCTATAAATAAGATTCAAAAATGCACTTTTCCCAGCATTATGTTGTAGTTTAAACCTAACATTTTAGGAATTCAAAAATATCATGCACTGAATAATGCAAAAACAGCACCCATACTTAACACATAATGGAAATGTGCAACAACATAATACGTATCATGGAATGCTATGTCAAGTGATGCGTTAGCTAATATAACTCCACTTAACCCACCTATAGTAAACATAAACACAAATCCTAATGCAAATAACATTGAAGGAGTTAAATGTAATGATCCTCCATAACAAGTAGCTAATCAACTGAATATTTTAATTCCTGTAGGAACTGCAATAATTAATGTCGCAGCAGTGAAATAAGCTCTTGTATCCACGTCTAAACCTACTGAGTACATGTGATGACTTCAAACAACAAATCCTAATACTCCTATAGACATCATTGCATATACCATACCTAGATAACCAAATACACTTTTGTTAGAACTTGCTGATATGGTTGTACTAATTATACCAAAACCTGGTATAATTAAAATATAAACTTCTGGATGTCCGAAAAATCAAAATAAGTGTTGGTACAGTATAGGATCTCCACCACCTGCCACTTCAAAGAAAGATGTATTAAAGTTTCTGTCTGTAAGCACCATTGTGATAGCACCAGCTAAAACAGGTAAAGATAATAGTAAAAGTACGGCAGTAACTATTACAGCTCAACCAAATAAAGCTAATTTGTGTAACCTTATTCCAGGACTTCTCATGTTCAATATAGTTGTAATAAAGTTCATAGCTCCTAGTAAACTACTTATACCAGACAAATGTAAGGCAAAAATAGCTAGATCTACGCTAGGACCACTGTGACTTTGTATACCTGATAATGGAGGGTATAAAGTTCAACCTGTACCTGCACCATTTTCAATAGTACTTGCAAAAATAAATAAGATTAAACTAGGAGGTAATAGTCAAAAACTAATATTATTAAGTCTAGGGAATGCCATGTCAGGCCCTCCTATTAATAGAGGTAATAAAAAGTTACCAAATCCTCCTATTAATGCAGGCATAACCATGAAGAAAATCATAAGAATTGCATGAGCAGTTATTATACTATTATATAGCTGGTTGTCTGCTATATACTGAACACCAGGTCCAGACAATTCTAATCTAATTAATACAGAAAAAGCTGTACCTAGTAATCCCGAAAATAATGCAAATATAAGGTAAAGTGTACCTATATCTTTTGCATTACTTGACAAGAATCAACGTTCTAATCACATAGATATGTCAGAAAATTTTGAGTTGTTTATTTCTTTGTTAATAAAAATTAAGCAAAGAAATGATATATTAATGTTAATTAATGGAAAATACAATTTAATTGTAACTGATAAACATAGTCTATCATTATCCTTTAATACATAAACTGAACAATAAATATTATTATTTCTAAAGTAAATTTTTAAGTAATATTTTAATGTAAAAATACTTTATAAGACCAGAGTGACTTGAACACTCATCTGAGCTATCATGAGCAGCTTGCTTTACCAATTAAGCTATAGCCTTATGAATCATTTATTTTATATGCGGACAAAGGATTCGCACCTTTATTTACAGGGCATGAGCCTGTTATGTTACTATTACATCAATCCGCATTATATAAGCTTTATGTAAGCCCAGTATAAGTATCGCACTTATTTCTACCGATTACAAAACGGTT
>CATIWK010011333.1:0-12316 GCA_949634005.1 Mallotus japonicus | reverse complement strand
CGAATCCAGAATTTCTTGGTTGTGGTGCTAGCTTTCTTTTAGAGAATCGAGTACCACCTCCTATTTTGTCCCAGTTATTACCCTGGGTGGCGACTCCATCATCTCCACGCTATGTCTTTGTGATATAGTAGTGTGTTCCCTAAAGCTCTGAGCTTAAACAGTGTCACGGTTGCAAGAAACTTGGGCACGCGCTAAACCCTGCCGTCTACAGAGGCGTTGCCTCTTCATTGAGGCGATCGCCTCTTCACCCAGGCCTACTCTGGGCCAAGGGCCTAAAAGACCTGGGTTGGGCTGGAAGGTCATGGGCTTGGTGTTTGGACTTTGGCTAGGTAATTTTGGGTCAGGTTTGAAAGGTTCGGGTCTATTCTAAGGAGATCTCGGATTCTTCTTACATTCGAAATACGAATTTTCTCATCACCGGGCTTTTGTTGCGGACCCAAATAGAGGGTGTCTACAAGTGGGTTTCCACATATGTACCAAGACATTATACTAAGTTAACTGTACAGTGGGTTTCCATATAATGACTATTGTTTCATATGTACATATGTAAAATACGGTTAACTTAGTATAATGTCTTGGTACAATAGTCTAATATGGTTAATGTGAATTTTCCATTTAACAAGGTTTATGCAATTTTAAAAATATAAGGACGAAGTATTAAATTAATATATATATATATATATATATATATAATTATTTGGATCCCTAAGTAAAAAATGTTTAAAGTAAATAGCAACATATAAATAAATCACCAATTCTTTTTTTTTTTTGGAATAATAAATCACCAATTCATATAATAAGATATTATTATTATTATCTGAATAATTAGATTTTCAATACATAACAATAACAATTTAATTGTAAAACTAAAACTCTACCATACATATATGTACGTCTTAACCACCAATAATCATATATATGTCTTATGAGATAAAAACACATATAAATTATTCTAAATTCATAAAAATATATATTTATCAAACATTAGAAAAGTTTTAATGTAATGTTTATTTATTTTTTTTGGATAGTATTTTTATTAACAAAAATTCTTATATTTGATTTCTCCTTAAAAAAATTTTGTAATAACATTACACAAAAAAAGTATAAAAAATATAAACATTCCACAATGTAAATCATTTGTTATATAAGAAAATAATAGATGATTTTATTAAGTATTATTTTCATTTAATAATAAAAATTTTTATACATCAAGACCACTCAAAAAAAATTTTCCTCCTCTCAAGATGGACAACGAATGTCATTACCATCATCACTCTTTTTATTTTGGTAGTGTAAATATAATATAATATAAATATTTTAAAGTGACATATATATATATATATATATATATTAATTAATTATAAATTATTCACGTTGATAAAAATTTTATAATATTTATATCTCATTTTTACTATAGATTAATTTTTTATAGATTGAAAATACATTTATAATTCCAGCATAACAATAAATTAAATAATAAAAAAAATCATATTGTTCAATTATTTATTATTATTAGTTTGAGTAAAAATAAAATATTTTACTAATTTTTCTTACACAAATGCAGATTTTATCTTAAAAAATAAAGTTTATCTTTAAGAAATCAAAATTAAATAAAATTCTTACATTGTTACCTTTTTTTATCTATTATTATAGGTAAAACTATTAAATGACATGGTGTCATCATGAACTATAAAATTTCCTCACTAATACAACTTATATAATTAGTACTACGTTGAAATCATACTGGAATGTGCTTAATTTTCTAATTGGCACCATGCCAATGCTGTTTATGTAATTGGTGCCTATCAATTAGGGTTTATCATAATAATATAAACTTAATTTTTATAATTGGTATTGCACTTGAATGAGGCTTACCATATTGAAATAGATTTTTTTAATGAGATTTGATAATTGTAATTCTCAAAAGACTTATAAATGTGTGTGTATGCACACATATACACATATCAACTAAAATAGATTTTTTTTTATGAGATTTGATAGTTGAATTCATGCCAATTTGATAAACTCTAATATAGTACCAATTACAAAGTCATATTAGAGTAGTGCAAATTCTAAATAAATATGTTTTAAATTTTATTTTTTATGTTAAAAATAAAAATTATTTAGATATTATAATTACTATTACAATAAAAACATAATAAATTAAAAACAATAAATATTAGTTTAAAAAGAAATTGAATGAACTTAAAATTATATTATAAGTTCAGGGATCAAATAGAATTATTAGTTTTTAAAATTGGTCCATTTAATGGTAAATTAAACGGTAGAGATGTAGCAGTTTAACGGAGCAAATACTTAAAGATGTTTAAATTAATTATTGAAAACACATGGACCTAGTACTATAATAAATCAAACCCAGGATGTTATAGTAATTAATCCTAAAAAATTACTAATTTTCTATTTGTAAAAGGGCTTGCCATTTATTATTCCTCTTTTTAGAAAATTTTTTTAATAGGAATGTCATATGGCCTAAATTTTGATGGACTACACAACAGAAAGCAGTCCTCCACTTTTAAATCGATGATGGCAAGAATTAAACTTTACATCTTAGAATGCCCTTAAAGAGGAGTTACCACTTAATTACTCTCTCACTAGCTATTTAGAATCACTTTTAAATTTAAGTAGTTTTTATTTTTTCAGTACTTTCTTCCATATATGAGGAAAGTTTCCATTTTTTTAAAATTATATTATAATTCATTAAATTTCATTTATTCTAAAGTCACTTCCTTCCCTCGTATTTTTATTTCTTTGCTTATCGAGTTAGGGGTGTGCAATTTTTGGCAGCTACCAAAATTGCAACAACAATCAAAATTGATTTTTTGCTTCGGTTCAATTTTTGAGATATATGAGTGGCGGTTCGATTGATGGAGTAGCGAATATCGAAAATTGTGTGTGTGTGTGTGTGTAAATATATATATAATTATAAAAGTGTTGTTTCATTCTACTCTACCCACTACCCTAGGTATAAAAACCCTATTTCATTTTACCCTACCCGCTACCCCCTACTTTGCCTTTCCTCACTCTCCCTCTCTCGAACCTTCTTCTCTTAATTTCTTCTAAGTCTTCTCTTCCTTTATTTAGAGACCCAGACAATCCCTAACCCTAAAATTATTCTCCTTCTTTTATCTTTGCCTCTTGCCATTACCTGCTTCTTCTTATTTTTTCAAGAGTCTCTTTGTATAAGTTATCTCTTTTTTAGGGGTGTTCATTTTGTTTCATGCCTCCACTAAAAGTCATAGTGACTCAAATATTACTAAAAACTATTAATCTACTAATTTTTAGTGGATCTCTCATAATGGTAATGGTTTTTTTCATTTATGGTGTTAATGTACATGCATGTGCATTCTGATGATTGATTTGTGAGTTTTATGGGTTTTTTGGTTGATCTGTGTTTTCTGATGGTTGATTTTTTATCTTTCTGATGGTTGATCTATGGATTTTATGGGTTATAGGGTTGATTAGTGTCTTCTGATGGTTGATTTGTGGATTTTCTGATTGTTAATCTATGGGTTTTGTCATTTTTGGGTCAATCTGTTGGTTATGTGGCTCGATTTGTTCTTAGTATTCTATTTGATGGTTGATCTATACATGCATATGAATATTTATGTGATTTTTGTTCACATAAAGAAAAATATATATCATTTTATCATCTTTATTTTTTAAAATATCGCTATTTGATAATGTTTTATTACTATTTAATAGTATTTCTGCAATTTTTTTCAACAATATTGTTTGTAGTATTTCATTAATGTGTCCTTAACTCCTTGTTTTTTGTTTGAAGTTTTGCATTCTGCAAATATATATTCTGTGCATATTATTTTGTGCACAAAATCAATTTATTTGGGTGGAATCATAGATTATACTTTCTGAAACTTAAGGGTGGAAGTTGTTTGTCTTTAGAATCACTTGATTTTGTTACTGTGAATCTGAAACTTAGAGGGTGGAAGCTGCTTTGCCTTTGAGTCACTGTGATCTTTCGATTCACTTGGAGGCTTCAAACTTTTAAGGTGTTGTTGATTCACTGTTAACTTTTTAATTTTTACATTATATCCTGCTTTTAAATTAATTAGCTTTGTCTTATATTATTACCTTTCAGATGGAATAAAATAATGGCAATGATAATACTGGCCTGGTAGTATTAATGAGCCTCAGGCTCAGGCTGTGGAGGAAGCACCCAAAGAAATTGTTACCCCTAAAAAAAAGGAAAAGAAACTGAAATAAGAGCTACATGCTAGGAGCATTCTGATATATATATATGATGAAGCGAGTGTGTTTTATAAAGGTGAAGTGTAAGTATTGTGCTACTCTTTATAATTGTCATTTAAAAACACATGGCACCTCCTCACTTGGAAACCATATTTTACATTACTGGAAAAACCCTAATAGCAAAAAAACTAGACATTCATTATTAACTCTAAAACCTAATGTGAATGTGGAAGTAGATGATAGTGAGACCCCAAAATTAATCATTGGCACTTGGAAGTTTGACCAAGATGCCATTAGAATTGTAGTTGTCGAGATGTGTATATGTGATGAATTACCCTTTAAATCTGTTGAAGGGGAACGGTTTAAAAAATTCATGCCATTAGCATGTCCTAGATTTAAAATTCCTCTAGATGGATTGTATCTATAAACATTTACTTAATTTATTTTAATGAAATGGAAAATTTTAAGTAATTTTTCAAAACACATTGTCAAAGAATTAGCATTACAAATGATTCCTATACATAAATACAAAGAATCAATTACATGTATGTTACTTGTCATTTCATTGATAATGATTGGAAGATGCATAAGAAGATCATTTTATTTGTTCCTATCAACTCCCATAAAAGGGAGTATATTGTTAAGTGCTTGGAAACTACTTGCTTGACTGGGATTTGAAATCTATTTTCACAATTACTGTTAATAATGCTAGTTCTAATGATGTTATTATTAGGTATTTTAGAATAAAGTTGTTGATTGGGGGGCTAGCAATGTCATATATAAATTTGTTCATATGAGACGTATAGCTCATATACTTAATTTGGTTGTAAATGATAGATTGGAGGAAGCAAACAAGTCCATAAAAAAAGTTAGGGAAGTCGTTAGATACATTAGGAGCTCACTTGCACGTTTAAGAAAATTAAAGAATTTTTAAAGTTGATAGGGATTGAGTCTAAGTGTTTCTTGTCACTTGATGTCCCCACAAGGTGGAACTCCACCTATATTATGTTGAAAATTGTTTACTTATATGAAAGGGCCTTTTGAGAAGTATGAGGAACAAGACATTGCATTCAGATCAGAGTTAGGTGATAACATCCCTGATTTTCTTGATTGGATGTATGTTCAAAAGCTTATTGAAATGCTGCAGATTTTTTATGATATGATATAGAGAATCAGTGGTTTTTATTTTGTTACTTTAAATTCTTTTTTCTGAAATATCTGACTTGCACTGCATGGTGAGTGAGTGGCAAAATTCTTCTGATTTATCTGTGCAATCCATAGATCTGAGTATGAAAGCAAAATTTGATAAGCATTATGAAGACTCTCAAAAAATGAATACATTGATTTTTATCTCAAATATTCTTGACCCTATAGATAAACTTAAGTATATGGAGTTTTCTTTGAAGTAAATTTATGGTGATGTGTTTGGCATGAATTTGTTCGACATAATCAAATATGATATTGCAATGCTAAACGATGATTATGTTCCATTATCTAGTTCTTCTATTGCCATTACTGCTTATGGTTCTTAAAATGATATATCCCATGCTGCATTTGTTCCAGAGTTGGTTGGTTGTGGCAAATCCATGTATATGTTAAATGCAAACCTTAAAAAAATAAAAAATAAAATAGAGAGTAGAGTGGGTGGAAGTAAAGGAAGTGAGTTGAACATTTACCTTAGTGAGTCCATTTTAGAAGAAAATGAGAGTTCTGATATTTTAAAGTGTTGAAAATTCAATTCTGAGAGATTTCCAATCCTATCTAAAATGGCTCATGAAGTTCTTGTTATACCAATCTCCATAATAGCTTATGAAGCAGCCTTTAGCATATGTAGCTGTGTGCTTAATGCTTTTATGAGTTTCTAGACTTTTAAGATTATTGAGGCACTCATATGCACTCAATATTGGCTAAGATTGCCAAACAAACAATTGTCAATAAAAGAAATACTGGATGACCTTGAGAGTTTATAAAAAGGTATCTACTTCAACTTTATTTGCCTTTTAATTTGTATTCTCATTTCATTTCATTTCTTCTCCTCTCTTCTATTTTTTCTTTGATCTTTTTAGATCTGCGACAAGTGGGCGTTGGCCCTTTAACATGAAATGCAAGTTAAAAAATCTAATTTTGGGGCATTGTCAGTTGGTGGTTGCAAACAACAGCAGCATCTACCACTACCTATGCATCATGCTAACTTTATTTTCAGTATTTATTTATTTGCTCAAGATATGACAACATTATGTTTTTGCTTACTTACTGGTTATGTTGTATGTGCACTGTCTTTATTTGCTTGGATATATTTTTTATGCACATGTGACCATGAATATGTTGTTGTAGTGCACTTAAAGAGGCTATGATGAACCTTCCATCCTATTTTTCTGACATTTTTGGAATGCTTGGTTATATTTCTTTGGTGGCTTATGTTTTTTTAATTGCTATCAGAAATATTGCTGCATTTCAAAAATGACTTGAAAATTGATTCTCTAAACATTTTTTTCTTAGTCTCTACTTTTGGCTATGATGATACTTCCACCCTTATGTTGTCTGAGTTATTTGGAGTACTTGTATTAGTTAGATTGGTGGTAATTTTTAGCATTGAAGTTATTGTTGCTACTATTATTGTATTTTGAATAGGACATGAAATTGCAGCGATATGAGACTCTTTCACTATCTATTTGCTTCTATTCAATTGTGTATTTTCTGATTTTTTATAACTTTTATTGTTTCAATGTGCAAGAATATGACTTATTTTTTTGCTGTAAGAAGTTTGCAATCTACATTTGTTAGTTATACAGGCCTAAACATATTTTAATGGAAGCATATATGACATGCATGAGCTCTGCAATATAATTTTTTGGTGTATTTATAGGCCATTCATTTTTTTTTATTGAGTGACTTAGTTTTTGTATAATTCTTGTTTCATATTTTGCCTTGTACGTGTTAATACAAGCCTTGAGGAAAAAAAGGCCTAATATTGTAACTATAATGTAAACTTGAAAAGTAATGGGCTTGGCCCGAAATTTATTTCAGTACAAAATATATAACATTGGTACATTTTGGATTTCAATTTTTTAGCCCAACCCACAATAGTCCAACCTGAATTGCCAAATCAAACCGAAAATCTGAACCCTCGATTCTCGTTGATTCTTCTATTTGGTTCAATTTAATATACACCTTTCCAAAAATCGATCGATTCTACCAATCCAAACCGAATAAAACCGACTGATGCACACCCCTATATAGAGTTTGCCATATGGATAGATTTTAGGTGTGCCAACTAAATAACTAAAATAAAAATGACAGATTTTAACTTTTAACCAATAATTTAGGCCATTTTACAAATTGATATATATACAAATAAGGGTACTGCATATTTTATTAAAATTTTGTACTTTTATTTATACTTTATTAGGTTTTTATACTTTTATTTTCTACACACATTGACTCCTCTGAAATTTAGATATGTTGCAATGAGTTATTGAAATATGATTTTTTAAAAAGATTACAAGGTTTTTTTCATGTGTAAAAAGGGTCTAAAAAATACAAAAATTTAATAAAACAAAATAAATGTATAAGTACTTCAAGGAATAAAATGTCAATATTTAAGTGCATAAAAAAGATTTTTTTTTTTTTGAACTTGACTTAAAAAAGAGTTTAGCATGTAAGATTTTAGTGTAAACATTACATATATGGACACAAATAAAAACTAGTACCACTAGTGATGATATATTGAAAAGAAAAATAATAGTCATTCATTACACATGCTTGATTTATGTTAGCAAAATAGATCATGCTCATGAATTGATATCAAACACATGGAAAACAATATAGTTCAAGATTTTAACTTCTGAACACAATTGGAAAGCTTTAGAGAAGCAATTTATTAAATAACGACATCCTGTGTACATTATTGAGTAAATTTTCATCAACATAAAAAAGTTTTTTTATTTTTTTTAGAAATTCCAATACTACAATATTTAAATCAGAATTTAGAAATGAGGTGGATTATGAATAGGTGGAGTTTGTCCGGATGGAGGGATAGGACCCTTCGGTAAAGTTCCAAAATTCAAATTCTTTAATGCTAGTGGTGGATTATGAATAGGAGGAGTCTCTCCAGATGGTGGAACAGGACCCTTTGGTAAAGTTCCAAAATTCAAATTTTTAAATGCTGGTGGTGGATTATGAATTGGTGGAGGCCCTCCAGATGGTGGAACAGGACCCTTTGGTAAAGTTCCAAAATTCAAATGCTTCAATGCTGGTGGTGGATTATGAATTGGTGGAGTCTCTCCAGATGGTGGAACTGGACCCTTTGGTAAAATTCCAAACTTTAAATGCTTCAATGCTGGTGGTGGATTATGAATTGGCGGAGTTTGGCCTGATGGAGGAACATCACCTTTAGGTAACTCCCCAAAATTCGTATGTGCAAATGGTAATTGTTGTGCAGATTTAGCATTAGCAAAACAACATGCAAAAGTAAAAACTAAAACTGCCCATAAACAATTTGCGCCAACTTTTGCCATTCTTCTCATCGGTTTCTCAATTGAGTTGGAAAATAAAAGTGCACCAATATAGCTTCATAAGCCCCTCTTTATATATAATTTAATTAGCCTTCAAGGAAATTACATGAAATCCATATATGATATTTATCTTTTGGCACATTAATGAGATGGTATTATTATGGGAAATGAATATTATTTATATTATATATTCCAAATTTATTAGTTTTCAACGCCAAGTGCCAATTGTTGTTTCATTAGGCAGTTGTATGTATTATATCACTCAATTAGTAAAGTTATATAAACAAAGGAAAGATATCTAAAAATCTAAATTTCCTTTGTATTCTATATGCATTTGCATATACGGATTCATGTTATTTTCCTTTTGAGAAGCCAAAAATATTCGGCACTGATGCTCAATATAATTACCATATATTTTTTAATATATTAGCTCACAAATTTTTTTAAGAAAAAAATCTGGACAATTTCAGTAAAATAATCTTATTTCATAAATTGTATCCATAATTTTATCAAATTTTGTATTAATATATATATTACCATAAATAAAATATAAAACAATATCATATATAAAAATTTACTTTAAAGAAAAAGATATCCCTAAAAATGTCCTCGAAAAACAGGGTGCTGTTTCTTCTGGGGCCTTATATCCCTTTTGTCTACTTGTATTCACGTCTTGAAAAGAATATGGTGTATGTTTCCTATACCACTAAAGAAGAAAAAAAATGAGAGAAAGAATGGAAAAGGGATTAATGGCTTCCTTGTTAAAGAAAATAAGAATAAATATTTTTAAAAAAGATAAATAATTTAAATATAATTAACTTTATAAAAGTGAAAAGACTAAGATTATAAAAGAGTACTTATTGTCCCCATAAGTGGCTCAATTGTCAAAATGACATGAATTAATCACTTTAACAAGAAAAAAGAAAAAAAAAAACACTTATTATCCATGAAAGATTAAAAGTGATAATAAAGAGCCTCTAGTCGAGACTAATGGGTTGCAGGTCTCAAATTAAGTCCTATTGTAGTCGTTGAATCACAGGACTTGGAGTCATTATTCAAGTTTTTTTTTTCCAAGAAAACAACATTAGTATTATATTGAAAAAAAAATGTAATTGATTTTCTTCATAAAACAACTTAAAACAAAAACTTTACTTAATTAATATGTTTAACTTTAATTTTACTAATGGTAAATCCTAACTCATCTTTTTCTATTTGATTAAAAATTGTAGGTATAAAAAAAAAAATTTTGATATAGAGTGTCAGATTATAGTTTTTTTCAGTTAATATTTACCATAATTATGTGTATTTTTATTTGGTTTAATTTAATTTTCTTACAAAATCAAAGGGCATCTTATATCTTTCATCTACCATCAAGATTTCAGCTGCACACATGTTTTATTTTTCGAGTGCAACCATGAATGTTGACTGTATATATAAAATTTTTCAACAACCATGCATGCTAGCCTTCCG
Source organism: Mallotus japonicus (assembly GCA_949634005.1). Classification (NCBI taxonomy): domain Eukaryota; kingdom Viridiplantae; phylum Streptophyta; class Magnoliopsida; order Malpighiales; family Euphorbiaceae; genus Mallotus; species Mallotus japonicus. Next base: position 2,105 of record CATIWK010011333.1, on the reverse strand, counting down.
TAACAACATACAAATATGATCAATTTAAAATGCAGACCTATAAAAAAAATTAAATATAACATATATATATATATATATATATATATATATATGGAAAAAACAATGATAATAAAGAAATACAATTATTAGAAATATAATAGATCTTTGATATAAAAATCTTTTTTATAAGTCAGCCATTCTAAATTTTTGCATTTCAAAATTTATTTGCATATTTAATTAAGAATAATATTCTAAAAATTCTAAATATAAATGAGGGTATAGTTGTCACTTAATAAAAATTTTATATCCTCAAAAATGGGCCTAATTACTTTAAAAAAATCATGAACTTTATGAGTTTTAACAATTTTAGCACGTTCTTTCAGTTTTTACTTAAAAAATATTGAACTTTACATATTTTAACAATTTTAATACATCCTTTTAAAAATTATAAAAAAAATCACAAACTTTACACCTTTTAACAATTTTAGTATATTCTTTTAAAATTTATCAACAAAAAATCTATTTCAATATTTTTTTTTTGAGAGAATTTCAATATTAAATTATATTTGTTTAATCAATATTTTTAGCATTTGATAAAATGTATGTTGATATAACATCAAACACCTTTTAATGTAAGGAAAAAAAAATTAATAAGTTAGAAAAAAAATTTACCTTAAAATACACTATTTTAGAATAAAAATAGCATTTTAGTTTGTTATAAGTTTTTAATTGTTTATATGACACGCAAATATCTTTCATCACTTTAAATTCATAAACTTTACACCTTTTAATAATTTTAACTCGTTTTTAATTAAAAAATTGTTTCAATGTCATATAAGTAAATGCAAATTTATAACAAATTGAAATATTATTCTTATTTTAAAATGGTACATTTTTTAAAAAAAATTTACTAACTCACTAAATTCTCTTTTTTTTTGTTTTTAATTAAAAGAAGTTCAATGTCATATCAACATTAAACATTACAACATTTTATAAGTTGTTAAAAAATTGATTGAACAAATATAATTTAATATTGGCCTAATTACCTAAAAAATCTTAAACTTTACGAATTTTAACAATTTTTTTGACAAATTTTTTTTTAAAATACCTTAGAATTGTTAAAAATTGTAAAGTTTATATTTTTTTTTATAATATTAAAAGAATATATAAAATTTTTTAAAAGATTTAAATTCAGAATTTTTTTACATAAAAATTGAAAAGAACATATTAAAATTATAAAAACTCGTAAAGTTCAAAATTTTTTAAGTAATTAGGCCTTAAAAATATAAATGGAATTCTCAAAGTATCCATTTGTGGTGGTACAAATTGTGCCATTTAGCATTATTCTTTTATTTTTTTAAGGGAATAATCTTTTCCAATGTACTTGTTTAGCTGTATCAAATCACTCTTAATTATTTTTGTAATTTATAAATAAATTTAGGGAGTTATCAAATTATTAGGGGCTCTTTTTTGCATACTTTTTTTTTTTTTTTACAACTATATGTATTTTATCACTAAATTAGTAAAAGTATACAAGAAAGGGAAAGAAATGGAAAAAAATCTAATTATTCTTTGTATTTGATATGCATTTACACATATAGATTCATGCTATTTTTCTTCTTTAAGAGGATAATTATTTTCAATATGCTCATTTATAGCCTCATAAAATCACTCTTAATTTATTTCCTAACCTAAAGAATTATGTTGGTGAGATATCAAATTATTAGAGGCTCTTTTTGCATGCTTTCAATACCATATCATACTAAAAAAAAAACAAAAAAAAAACTATATTATATGTGAAATCATCGAAAACCATTAACGAATTTATAAATATAAAACTAAATAAACTAAAATTTTAAGAAAATTAAATCGAAAAAACCGAACCTTTTATACTAAAAATTGAACTGATTGAACCAAATTAAAATTTTAAAGTTATAATTTATTTTAAGATCTTATATATTAAATTATTATTATTTACATAATATTTAAAATATTTTTTAAATAAAAAAAATAAAATTTTGGTTTTTAGATTTTTTAATTAGTCAAAATTTTTTATGCAAAACCGAATCATACCAAAAATAATTTTGTTCTTTAACATTTGAAATCGAACGGAATCAAATCAAAAT
>CATIWK010011309.1:0-21522 GCA_949634005.1 Mallotus japonicus | reverse complement strand
TTGAAACGACATAATTTCTAAATTTTACTGAATTTTAATTAATTCGATTCGATTTAGGTAGAACTATAAGAACAGTTGAGTCTCCCAACAACTAATTTAATATGACTGTTTATATTAAAATTCGAACTTAAAATCTAGTTTTAACGAAAATAGCTCACTGTTAGTTGATATCAACGGTTGTTAGTTTTCTCATATTTCATATGTATATGAAAGAATATTAATGCTATTTATGAATTAATGCTAATTATGAATATTAATTATATTTACTGTGATAAAAACCCATGAATATTTGCTGTATGTTTTGTATAATATTGAAAAATTAATTCTGATTTTTTCTTATGTTTTGTCATTTGCTCTGTTCTTATTAAAAATTGATGTTCTGAGTATTGGCTATCACTACTAGATACAAAATGTAGCAGAGAAAGGAAAGGAAAAAAAAACTTAGTTAAAAAAATAATAATATTCAATAAATTTATTAAAGATGAAACCCTTAACTTATACATACTTGAATGGAATTATTCCACTAAATTACTCAACGTTCATTTTTTTTAAACAGAATTGCTACAAGAAAAATATATATAGGCCAAATTGCCACATTTCAAAGAATACGACATATTAGAGAAAGTTGACGGTATGTATATGTATTAACCTTTATTTTATTTCAATTTTTATTGGCAAGATATATAACCGAATATAATTTGTCCATACGATAAAATTAAAAGAATGAAAAGAACTGAAAAATACATAGAAATAAATTTCTAATTTTATGCCTAACTCTATCACAAAAGATTAACATTTTTTGTTCCAATTAAAAAAGGCATTTTTTGACAAAAAAAAAAAAATGATTTTAGTTGATTGACTTGAAACTATTTGCATGAGACAGTAACTTCTGAAAAAAAAAAGTTTGAATTATTATTCCTTCCTTAAGATTTGATTGTAGTAACTATCTTATAATTACAATCTATTTATAGGACTAACTAAGACATTCTTAATTTTTATTTCCGTTCTATGAAAATACTCCTCCTAAAAAGAAATAGTTTAACCAATAAAGGTTTTTAAAATAATTAAAATACCCTTCTAGTAAAACATAAGACATTTGACAAAATAAATAATTTTTATATTGTTCCATCTTTGAAAAATAAATAATTTTCTATCTTTCTTTTATTTTTTTATTGAATTATTTGTAAATTATTTAAAATTGGTAATACAAATCTTCAAAATTATTTTTGGTACTATGATAAATATCACTCCATTAGCTGTACTATATCAGAAAATCCGACTAAAATTAGACAAAGGACATTTCAATAGATGAAATAATTATCATGAACAAAATTCATAGGAAAAATATTAATTCACCAAAAAAAAAAAAAGACCTGAACAAATTAATTTACTAATTAAAGTAAGTTGGAGTGTGTTAGATTAATTCATACCTTTTCAAAGGAGAAAAGCGGCTGAAGTTGACTCTCAAGCTGCCCTTGGCTGGCGGGAATATTCAAGTTTTGTGGTTGCGCTTGCGCTGCAGTCGCTGCTGCGAAAATCTTCAAATTATGACAGTCAAACACCTTCAAAGCTTCTAGTATTGGTGATTCTAAAATATGAACCCCTGAGTAAAAACTCTTGAGATTTGCTAATTTCCAAAGCCCAAAAGCTTTTAGTCTTGGAAACACAAACTTGGGAGTTGCTTCGACTCCTTCCTTCTCTGCTACAATGTTATCCACACCACAATTGTCGAGGCAGAGAACTTCAAGGTTCGGCAACCTTTCGGCTATTGATGCAGGGAATACACTTTTCAAACTTGAACAATTCGAAGTATACACTTCGCAGAGATTGGGAAATGACAGAGTTTCTAAGGGATCCTTACTCCAGATACGCTTTAGATTTGGGAGATTATCTATTGTCAAAGTCTTCAACTCACTGGCTCTGGCTGTTGTTGCATCATTTGCTACTTGTTGTTCTTGCACATCAAACACCTCTTCTACTAAACTACATTTCTTTACAACCAGAACCTCAAGATTTTGGAGTCTTCCCGACCCTAGCATGCTAGTTGGAAAAAGTTTTACTAATTCTTTTCCATCTTCCACTGTTAATCCCTTTAGCTTGCAAAAAGAATCAGAATGCAGTTGATTGTCCCATATCATCTTCAGGTTATTCATTTTCAAAATTTCAATCTTCTCTAAGTTGGGGCAAGCAACCTGCACTTTTAATAACTTCTCTTATATACAATGACAAACAATAAATTCTGAAAAAAAAAGGAAGAGAGGAAAGAAACATGCACCTTCTTATCGAAGAGAGTAAAGTTCATTGTTTCATATTCAGCACTGCTGGTGCTTGCGAGGCTTGAACTTGCAGTACTGGAGACGAACCTCCTCAGTCTAGGGCAATTCTTGATCTTTAGGTCTTTTAAGACTGGGCATATGATTAGATTACTAGGGCAAAATTTTGTGAACTTTGGAAGATCTTGAACCGCAACTTCACTGATTCTTTCGCCTTCCATTCCTTCCATCATAATGACTTCTTCCATAATCTTACAATTGCATATCTCAAGTTGTTGCAGATGCACAATGCTTTTAACCATTGACGATGATAATAGATATTTCAAATTATCACACCCGTCCACCGTCAAGCTTCTTAAATTGTGAATACAAAATGACATTTGCAATTGGCTGCTTTTCCATATTTTCTCAATGTCAACTGAAGACAGCTTCAGATCCTTGAAGTTGAGGGAAAAATCCTGAAGAAAAAATTATATGTTTTCATCACCAATTATTATTATTATTATCATCATTTTGCTTGTGTAGAACACTATAATTATGAGGCAATTTACTCCGAAATCCAGATTATATAAAATATTTTTACATTCAATTTATGCAAAATCTACTATAAATTAGAATTTTTTAAAACAAATATAATTATTTATAATAAAAAATCATAAATTGGTAAAAAAAATTGTCTAATTGGAGATAAAAGCAGTAATATAAAAAAATTAAATAAATTAAATTAAAAAAATATTTCATACAAAAGCATGATGTCATGTAAAAAAAGAAAAAGGAAAAAGTTACATGTTGGAGCTTGTAACATTACGGGTTGCGACAAATGACCAAAATGTCTTCTCTTCCATTAATTTGCCTCCGTATTTGGGGCACAAGTGTAATTTAAAAGAATTTGTCATGTAGGCTCATAACATATATCATTGTAAAAAATAAATAATTAAAAATAAAAATAAAAAAAATAGGGAAATGACCTTTGGCTTATCTGTGGCATTTGATTCTAGTTCCCTTACAAATGAAGAAGCGAATGCGGTTGGACAATCAACTACACTAATCTTTTCCAAAGATGGCCATTGCACAATAGCATCTCCCGTACTGAAATTGATTAATTTAGGCAAAGACTCAAGAGCAATGGAGTTCAGTAGAGGAAATGTGATTTTATGATCCCAAGTTACTTCCTCTGCTGTTATGCCTTGTGTGATGATTTCTTTAACTAGAGGACAACCTTTCACTTCAATCTCATTAAGTTGCAAAAGCACCGAGCAGATCGTAGGAGTAAGAATATTTGTCAAACTGCTACAGTTGTGGATTTTCAGAATTGTAAGGTTTTTGAAGTCCAGAATTCCATTTGGAACTTCAATCCAAATTCTTCTCAACCTTGGTAGATCAATCAAGGTCAGCATGTTTAATTTGGACAATAGCCCCGAGTGTCCATCAATACTTGGCAAAACCTGACCAAATAATTCTTCCACCAAATCACAGTTACTCACCTCAAGCTTTTCTAACCCATTAAACAATGGCAGTAGATTGCATGGAACAGCATTGAAGGATGCACACTCATCTACCACCAGCCCACTCAAATCGTGGAAGAAGTCGACTGGAAATTGGTCGTGCCAAAGCTCTTTTAGCCTAGGGAATTCAGAGAGTCTCAAATTCTGTAGGCCGCTTAATCCAACCTGCACAAAGTCAAATAGTTATTCCCTCTGTTCCATTCCAATTGTCTTTTAAGGTAGTGTCACAAAAATTAAGAATCCTATTTAATACTCCCTCTCTTCCAAACTAATCGTCTCTTTTTAGTATTTCACTTGGATTAAGAAAACATTTAATAGGCTTATAAATAGCTAAATGAGACTAAATTACCCTCCTCTAGATATATTCAAAACTTATAGAATTTTGCAAAACCAATTAGATAAGGGTAACCTAAGGATAAAATAGGAAAGAAAAATCAATGTTGCATTGGATATATAAAAGTGACAATTAGTTTGGAATTTTTTTCATTTGAAAAAGAGACAATTAGTTTGGAACAGAGGGAGTAGACATAATTATAGGTGCAAATGACTATATAACCCTCTTCTAGAAAGACTAAAAGTTAGTGTGAATTACAATAACTCTAATAGAAAACTTACTTTAAAAACAAGATAAGGGTAAATTTGAAAAGAATAATTTGTTTTTTATTGGTAATCTCAAAAAGATAATTGGAGTGTAACAAATTCTATTTTCTTAAAAACAATTGAAATGGAACGGAGGGAATACAATTGTACACAAACACCCAAATTTCCTTTAATAGAAAATGAGCTGTCATTGGTCCAAATGATAAGAAAATTAAATTCTCCTAAGTAAAAATTTGAATTCGAATATTATGTATAGCGAGTTTTGCCTTTTTCATGAGGCAATTTACTCCAAAAAATTTATTGAAGGAATGCTATAAAATTATTTAAATAAAAAATTTATTGAAATTGCAATAATTTATAACTCTATTAAGATTATAATACTGAATATACAAATAAATGATACTTTTATAATTTTTTTAAAAAATTTAATAATAATAATAATATCAAAATATATATTTAATATTTTATCTACTATCATGAGGCTAAATAATTTTCTATTCTTAACCATAAAAAATATTGAAAAAATGATGTATAATCATTTAAATATTAAATTTATTGAAATTATAATAAATTATAATTCTATTAATTTTGTAACGTTGAATTGTTATATAAACAAATAACACTTTTATTAATTTTAAAATTAAATAATAATAATAATAATAATATCAAGATATATATTTAATATTTTATATATTATAAGTTTAAATAATTTTAATTCACCACCTGGTTATTTTCTAGTAATTAAAAAGATTGCAAAATTTTTGCTGATGAAAAAAGAATTCGATTAAATTCATCTTACCATTGCTGTATATAAATGTTTTACGGTGGTATTGATGTCCCCAATCCAACGCCATCTGTCTCTTTCTACTGTCAGATGGACTCTCTTGAGCTTGAATGTACTGACTCCTCCCTCGGAGAAATACTTCATCTTGGGGCACTGTGACACTACTACGTCTTCCAAAGATGGGAATTTGATGGTACAACTTACTGAGCAGAAGCAACGGAGACTTTCTAGGCAATGAAGCACTAGAGTTTCCAATTTGCCAAAAACAATCTCACCATGCGGCTCATCTGCATCATTTGCAATAATACCGGTCACCATCTTGCATTCTCTTACAGTCATTATGGTGAGATTCACCAGGCTTTTTGCGGTGAAGGGTGACATTATTTTCACCAACCCTTCACAATCCCACAGAGTCAAAAGTTTAAGATTCGGAAAAGATGCAGAAGATGGAGCCAAACTAGTCAAACTGGGGCCACCAATTATTTCCACAGTTTCAAGGTTCTGAATGACCTGTCCAAGTTGGCAATTTTGATGCCACAAATGCCTCAAGTTTGGGACATAATTCAAATCCAAATGTTGTATCGTTGGGATAGTCGCCTCTGCATCTTCCAAATCAACACCTTTTGGGAGTAGCTCATTGCAATAACACTCTTTCAAGATAATCTTTTCTAAATTCCTGAATTTTTGTAGAACTTCCACTAGAAAATTGGCTGATGCATCATAAAAGCATTGCAGGTGGAGAGTTTTTATTTTGTGAAACAAGTATGTTGGAAACTGGGCTTGCTTTATCATTGTAAGGTCTCTGTTTATTGCTAATTCCATCAATTTGGGAATATTCTGAAAATCAATCAACAATACCAAGTTAAATGCAACGTTCCATTCAACAAAATATTTTTATTCTTCACATTGAAATTTTCCATACGCATGAGCCAGACATTACATATAACTGTTAAATGTATGATATGCACTCACATAAATTAAAAGGATAATGACCGCGATATGTAAGATAAATTTTTTTTTTCACTTTTACCCTTTTAATTTTTGGTAGTCCATGAAAATAGAAGGGCAAAAAAATATTTTAACAAGAGGTGACAGAATTGTTGACGTCCGACGCCACAATATAAACACATCATCCAATTCTCAATTACATAACAAAATGTATAATTTTAAAAGCTAAAAACAACTTCTTTATGATCGTTAACATTTCTTTTATTAGATATAAGGTCAATTGATATATAAATGAAATTGGTAACATAAATTTTTATTGTATCGTGAGTTTAGTGGAATTCTCCATATCTTTGTTGATGGGAAAAGCTGTTTTCCGTCAATGGCCAAAAAAAAATAAAATAAATAAATAAATGCTTAAACTATGGCTTTAAGTAGCATACCTTTGTTGATGGGAAGAGCGGTGGTCGAGTCTCCATATCTGTTCCTTCCAAGTCTTGGGATTCTGAACTGAAAATATGCAATTTATCACAGCAATACACTTTCAAGTTTTCTAAGCGAGTACACTCTAAGATGTGGTCTCCCGAGTAAAAAGACTTGAGGTTTTCTGATCTCCAAAGCATAATAGTCTTTAGTCGAGGAAATATAAACTTTGGAGTTCCTTGTATTCCCTCCTCCCTTGAAACGAGGTCTTCCACACCACACCTATACATGTTAAGCACTTCAAGCTGACGAAGACTTTGAGCCACTGAAAATGGGAAGAGACTCTTCAAGCTTGGACAGCCGTAAAAATACACAGTATTCAGGTTATGAAAGGAAAGAATTCCATGAGGATCCCCATTCCACACATTCTTCAAATTTGGGAGAATTTGTATGAACAAGCTTCTCAATTGCCATGCAGCAATTTCTTTCACTTTTATCAGTGCTTGGAGATCAAATACTTCTTCCAATGAGTTACAGTATTTCACAAAAAGTCCTTCCAGATTATGGAATCTTAGTAGCAGTTTAGATGGAAATACCTTTAATAGTTCCTCCGCCTGATATATTTCGAGCAGCGTTAATCTGCAAAAGGAATCCTCTCTGAGTTCATCATGCCATATCATCTTCAATTTACGCATGTCGGCAATCTTCAACTCCTCCATCATTGGAAACAAAACCTGAAATTTTTATAAATTTCATTGTAACATGTCTAGTTAAGCCTGGAACGTAGAGAGAAATGAGACAGGAGAAAATAAATTAAAATTATACCTTCTCGTCAAAGAGCACAGAGCTCACTTCTACGGCTCCGCTGCTGCTAGTTCCGACATCTGATGGGCTAGAGACAAATGATTGCAGACAAGGGCAATTCTCTATGGATAGCACCTTCAAGGAGGGGCATTGAATTAAATTACCTCGGCAAAAACTTACAAATTTTGGAAGACCTCTGAGCTTCAACGTGTCTAGTTTAGGGAATAGCAGGTCTTCTCCTTCTGTAACTATTACTTCTTGTATGGATTTGCAATAGCAAATGTCAAGCTTTTTGAGTTGTGCAAAACAATCAACCATAGAATAAGAAAATAGATAGCTTAAATTGTCACAGCCATCGATGATCAAGGTCGTTAAATTCTCGATGTAAGGTGATAGTTCAGTAATTTGATCCGGCCATAACTTCTCCAAATTAACTGAAGTCAATTTCAAATCCTCCAAATTGGGGAACTGAATCTGCAGGCACAGTTTTTTTCATCAACAAGACATCTTTATTACAAAAAATATCGGTAAATGCTTCAAGTCCGGTAATATCTGTATAGAATGATGCAGAACGAACCATTTTACTGAAGAGCAGGCCGGAAGTATCATATGTAATCTCCGTAGAGCTCGTGCTCCTACCAGGGGCTGGCAGCTCCTCCATTTTGTGAGATATAGAAGAAGGCACCTTCACTAGCGAGCAAAATCTTTTGAATTGGGGAAGATATTCCAGAGTCAATGAACGCAAGTGTGTCTGCTCAATGACTTCATCTTTGACACCGTCCTCTTCACTTTCCTCAGCTATAATCTCTTGTATCATTTTGCAACTATCAACCCTAATTTCTTTTAGCTGCCTAAGGCCTTTAAACATAGAGAACGAAAATAGACTCTTCAATGCATTACAATTCCTCAGTCACCTTTCTTAAACTGCTAAAGCACCCCATCATAAGTTGGCCGTAACAGATCTTCTCCAAATTATCCAAATTATCTAGAAATAATGAATCCAACCTAGGGAAAGCAATGGAATTGCACGCCATCCTCGTACAGCCTGAGTCTACTACATGCTGAATTGCAAGACTGTTATGGACATGGAGATGTTTCAGTTGAGGAAAACCTTGTTCTTCTAACTCATAGAGCACAGTGTTGGCACATTTCAACTCATCCAAGTATAAATCTTCACTTGTGGTTAACAACGGTTTAACCTTCTCCAACTCAATTCTTGTATTCAACTTTAATTTCAAGGTTCTCCAAGTCTTGTACTTACCGGACCAGTCCCACTCATCTCCAACGAATATTCTGAATCTTTCAAGATTTTCAGAGAATAAATCATGGGGCATTATCTGGGTGTTGACGATATGTAAGTAAAGAGTAACTAGATTTGGTAGAAGCTTCAACTCAGCTAGGCTGGCATACTCTCGTTCACTGTTATGTTCTTCACCCTCCCACTGCACAAAGCTGTTCTCCATATATAACTCCTCTAACCTTGTCAAGCATGATAAAACGCCGGGTGGGATCACTTCAAGTCTTCGGCATCTGCTCAAATCCAGAATTTGCAAACGAGTCAACTTCCCCACTTCGCACGGCAACCAAACAATGTTGGAGCCAATAAGGCTGAGAACTTGCAATTTGCTTAGACTTCTGATTGCAGCTATGTCCTCCACAACACAACGATCTAGGCATAACGTTTGAAGATTCTCAAGAAATTGAAGTGATGATGGCATTGGCGACAGATGAACTTCTGATAAATCCAATAGTTTTAATTTTTTCATTGAAATGAAAAAATTATCTGGTATTCTCAACGATGAATCAACATTGTACAATATAAACGAGTGGAGGTTTGGACATTCAAAAACTTCAGGAAGCTGAGGAACTTTCTTGCAATCCGACAAAGAGATAGCTGTCAGCTGTTCAAGTATCTCCTTTGCGGGCCATTCTTCCAACAAAGTCCCATATGTTACACTGAAGATGCGATGATCCCTGGACCCCAACAAAGGCTGCAAAATTGTGAACGACATCATGCATTTTGACATAGAGATCCACATTGTCTTCGTCTTCAAGCAACAAACAAGACCTTTTTAGGTCATTCACCACTTTGAGTAGTCTGTTTCTTGCTACTTTCGCTGTGGTGCGTTGGTTAAATAAGCCCAGACCTATACTGTACTTCAACAGATCAAGGATGTTCACGATGTGAGGTCTGAGCTGTCCACAGAGTAAGAACAAAGACTTCTCTTCAGCACCCAAAACGTTGTAAGTCAACTCTAGGGCCTTTACAACTTGAGCATCAATTCCCTCGTTATCAAACCTTTTGAGCTCTTCCAAGGCATCCTTCCATTCACATAACTCCTTGCCTTTTAGTGCCGACGCAACCGCCACAATTAGTAGCGGCAGGCCTGCACATCGCCTGGCTACTTCAATGGCGATAGGCTGTAGACTGGGATCTGTCAGATCGCCAGCCTTCTTCTCAAATAGCTGCCAAGCCTCTTCATGCTGTAAAACATCAAGTCTAAAGCTAAACCCTCCCTGAACATCCATCTTCAGCAACACATTTAAATCCCTGGACGTCAGGAACACCCTGCATCCTTGATGATCATTAGGAATTCCTATATCCTCCAAATTGATTTTTTCCCAGATATCATCAAGAACAACAAGAACTTTCTCCTCTTGCTTCAGCCGTGCACGTAACCGAGTTCGCCTTGCCTCAGTAGACTCAACATCAAATGTATAACCCAACCAATCAGCAACTTCTTGTTGGATTTTGTTGAGGTTGGGTTTCTGGGTTACGCTTGCTGTGGCCACCACTTTGCAAGTCCCATCTTCTTTGACTCGTGCAGTGACCTGTTTTGCCAGCGTAGTCTTACCCACGCCTCCAAGCCCATACACTCCAATCAGCTTGACATCATGGTTCTTCATCGCTTCTACAATTTTATTCAAATTTTGCTCTCTTGATTCAAAGGCTTCATAATCTTTGGCTAGCTCTAACTTCTGCAGAGGAACACGGTGCGAAATCCTGTCAAAGTTCTTTTCTCCTCGGACTTCATCAACAGCAGGTAATGCCTCCTTCATTGCTTTTCTACTGAGCAGGTAGCGGGTCTTCCAATTAGGATTGCATCCGATGAAGCATCCCTTGCTAGCTCTGTCATTGTCTTCTTTGAGAACGATCTCTGCTGCTTCAATAGCCTCATCAGCACTTTTCAGCCAAATCTCAACAATTTCTTCAATTTCTTCACATCTGACTCTAGCCTCATTCACTTGGCGCAAGACGCTCCTTCTTTCAGCTTTCAGCTTCTCAACTTTAGCTTTCAGACATTGGATGTTGCCACTGTAGTTCCAAACATACCCCATTTGGCGCCATAGAGAATCAATCAATTGATTTGTTACATTAGTTATAACAGCCTGTTCCACTTTAGCTTCCATTCTTTTTCTCTTTCTCCTAACAGTGTTGCAACAGAATAAGTAAAGAAAAGGGTAGCAAAAACTAAGCAAATAAACCAAAAATAAGAGGGAGAAGAGAGAACAATAGAAAAGGTTTCACTCTGCAAAAATCAAAACAAAAAGGGCACAAATAAACCAAAAAAAAAAAATTTGTGTGAAAAAAATTGCTCACCCCTTTCTTTCTTTCTTTTGCAAATATAATGCGACAAAAATAATTGGAAAAAAAATTATGAAAGTTTAGTGAAACCAGAGAAAACAACATGTTAGTCAACGACCTGTTGCTTCCCTACACATTAACAAAAAGAACTTATCTCCGATCTCAAGGTCTTTTCTTTTTTTTTTTTTTTGAATCATCCCATTCAATAGATTCATATCTCAATGCAAAGACAAATGTAAAAAGATTTCAAAAGATTTCAAAAGATGAAATACGCCATGTGACCAAAACTTACAGATTAATTAAGTGTTGGCTATTCAACAGCTACTGCCTTTATCATGTTATTCAATTTATACGAAAACTAGACATAAGCCCACAAGTTGTGCGGGATAAATAAAATTTCTAAAAAAAAGCTTCCTAAAAAGTAAATTTTAAATAATTATTCATTTATTTTTTAATATTTAAAAATGAAAATAAAAATAAAGATGGTTATAGTAAAGGAATGGAAGTAATATTAAGTTTTAAGTACTAAAATAGAGATTTATATAGTGATTACTAATAACTCTTTAACTATCTTAAAAAAAAAAATTAGGTATTAATTGCCATGTGTCTCAATGTATAGGATAGTTCGTAATCCTATACATTTGAGAATTTCTCTTTAAAACAGCTACTGCACCGAGTCTAATTTATGTGATCATGACCTTCATAACATTATTAATTTATACGAAAATGCTAGTTGGCTAGATTCAATAGTTTAATGTTAGAAAAGAATATTTCAATAGTTTAATGTTGAACTTTCGGTTGAATATATTTCTTAATTTATTACAGTTTGGATATTAAATTTCAATTAATTTTTTAATTATTAAATTTTTATTTAGATTTTATCAAGTTATTTGGTCGAATTTTGTTGGCATAACACTAGAAAAAAAATATTTTAGAAGTATTCGCAACGTCATCTTTCAATTCATTTAAACTAATATATTGTCATCAATTTTTGTGTTATATTTTAATTTAGATGCTCAATTTCATATATATATTTTTTTTATCAAGTGTCCTATTTAAATATTTGAAGATAAAAACCACTCCATTGCATAATTAAAATGTGATTTATTCGACTGCTAGTGATTGAATGGCAGAAGATGTCACTGCTGCTGAACTTTGGAGAAGCCACCAAAAGAAATTAATCATCAAATTTCTTCTCAGTAAATTTTTTTTTTTTAAAAAAATGGAACAATTAAAACCTTATTAGCATTTCATTAATAATACAAATCCCTTAAAAAAACTACAAATATATATATATATTCTTTTACTTTTTTTTTTTTTTTTGAGAAATTTGACTTTTTGCTATTGGAATATGTTGAAAAAATACCAAATTGAACAAAACTCTAAAATCAGTTCCCATAGTAGCAGAAGCGTAATTAAATTCATAATTAAATAAATTTAGAATAAAAATAATGTCAAAAAATAAATTACATATAATTTTTTATTCTTTCATTCTTTCTAACTTTAAATTTTTCTTTTTTTTTTATGAATATATAAAACATAAATTATATAATGATTCCAACATTTTTTATATTTTCTGAATATATAAAAAAAACTATTATTAGTTCTTTTCAATATTAATTTATTGTTTATTTTATATTTGCTATAACACTAAGTCTAGGGCTGTAAACGAGTTGAGTTAGTGACGAGTTACTCGAAATTTATCTCAATAAAAGATTATTCAAGCACGTATATTAAACTATTTTGATAAACAAGTCAAACTCAAACTATACAAAAATCGGTTCATGAAACTCGTGAACAAATTTAAATAAAAAGCTCGTGAGTTAATTTGTAATTTTAATGTATTAATAGTTTAATTTTAAATATATAATATATAATTTTTTATTATAAAAATATTTAAAAGTATATTATTGAAATAAATTATAATTTTTATTAAATATAATATAACTTATTTGGTAAATAATTTAGTTTAAATTTTCTTCTATTTAATTTTAGTTTATAGTTTATATATTTTAATTTAACTCATTTAAACTTGTGTTAAACTCACATGAACTTGAATTTATTATTAACGAAACAAATTCAAACTAATCAAAACTCTGTTTAACTCAACTTATTTATACCCCCTTAGTCTCTAATGCGTTACTTTATGACTTTAGTGGTTAAAGTGCTTTTTTTTTTTTTTCATATAATGCGGCAAAAAAAATTGGAAAAAATGATGAAACCACAAAAAACAACAGTAGTCAACAACCTGTTGCATCCCTACAAATTAACAAAGGGAACTTAACTCCAATCTCAAGGTCTTTTTTCTTTCTTTTTTGTTTTTCAATCATCCCATTCGATAGGCTCGAACCCATCTCAATACAAAGAAAAATATAAAAAAAATATAAAAAAATGCTTAATTTAAAACAAAAGGTTGGCTACATATTTCTATGTTTTCCCTTCAACAGCTAATGCATTATTGATGTTGAACTTCGACTGCTGTGTTTTCTAAGTTTTTACTTTATTGCAATTGCAATTTGCATATATTGTATCTCGATTCATTTCCTTTTAATTGTTAAATTTTTATTTAGATTTTATCATATTTTAAAAATATTTACCACGTCATTTTTTTTTATCTATATGTGGTTATAACTTTAATTTTATCTCAATTTAAGAACTCAATTTTAACTTATATTTTTTTAGTACAAAATATTTTATTGAAATATTTATAATCCGTTTAATCTTAATTCACTGCAGGATTTATGATATTTAAATAAGAATAGTAATATATATGCATTCGATTTTAATTTAAATATTATGTTTAATATTTAAAAATATATAAATAAAACGTTCATTTATAATTTCTAAATTTTATTTTTTTAAAAGTAAAATATACCTTTGAATTCCTAAACTTTACTTTTTTTACATAAATAAAAAATTTAATAATTTTATCCTTTTAATTAGATATTTTTACTATTAATATTTATAGTTTTATTTTATTAATCTTTTAAGTTTAAGAGTACATATTTTATTAATCTTTTAATTTATGAAATTTTATTTTGAAAATTATATATATAGATATTGTAATTTTTTAAATATAAAATATATTTAAATTTTATTTATATTAAACTATTAAAAAGATAAAATATATATATGATTAGAATAAATTAATTACTTATATAATTATGATTAATTAAATTATAATTTTAGTTTAAATAGAATGTGTTTGGTATTAAAAAGTTACAAATTAAAATTGAATATCCAAATTGAAATAAATTTGATAACTAGAAAAATTAATCAAACTTAATCCCCAAACGGCGGTATTAGTTCTTGGATCTAGTAGAAGCTTATTTCAATCCTTGCGTACCATGTGGAGGATTTTCTTTCAAACAAACAAAGTTAACAGATATAAGCTCTAGTCTTGAATATTTCTCAAATATGAATTTTGAGACGTTTGAATTGGATGAAAAGGGGAGAAGGAATTTCTACAGCCACTGGGTGAAGAACATAACTTTTCATTTGCTAAGTTGAATGTTTCCTTTCTTGCTTGTCTTATAATTGTATATGGTATTGGTATTTGATAGATGTCCATTTTCTTTGGTCTGGCTCGATTGATAATAGAAAACTTGCTACTGTCCCTTGGAACTTTTGTTGTCTTCCTATAAAAGAAGGGGGAATTGGTATCAAGAGACTTCAATATCTTAATGAGGCAACGCTCAGTAAAATGGCATGGAAAATGCTTTCTTCTCATGATTACCCAATGGCTGTGCTTCAAGTTCGCTTTCTGAATCCTTCCAGTATTCCTCTGGATTCATATTTGCGTTCCTCTGTTTGGTCTTCCATTAATCATTGCTACAATTCTTTGCGATCGGAAATTAAATGGTTCATTGGTGATAATTCCAAGCTGAATTTTTGGACGGGTGAGTGAATTTCTCCTACGGTTGCTTCCTAATTGGGTTTCTCGACTCGGGATCAAAGTCTTCAACTTACTGACTGTGGCTTTTGCATCTTTTGCTACAAGTTGTTCTTGCACAGCAAACACCTCTTCTACTAAATCACATTTCTTTACAACCAGAACCTCCAGATTTTGGAGTCTTCGTAATTCTAGCATGCTAGTTCGAAAAATTTTCACTAGTTATTTTCCATCTTCTACTGTTAATTCCTTTAGCTTGCAAAAAGAATAAGGATGAAGTTGATTTCCCATATCATCTTTAAGCTATCCATTTTCAAAATTTCAATCTTCTCTAAGTTGGGCCAAGCAACCTGCAGTACTTTGACTTCGAGTAAAAGAGGTGGATGAATGCTTTCCATGATGCTTGTATATACATGATATTGTACCATAGGATCATCTTGAATGTGGAAGTGTGTCAATTCCAGCAAGTTTTTGGTTTCATTGAAATATGTCTAACAGGACTAACATGGTTTTATGCGATCATACAAGAGAAGAAGCGGCATTAATATTTACTCCCAGATAGGGCTGTAGACGAGTTGAGCTGCTCAGTGTTCAACTCGATAAATGCTCTGTGTTCAACTCGATAAAAGCTTATTCGGGTTTGTATATTGAAACTCATTTAATAAACGAGCCGAGCTCAAATTATACAAAATTTGGCTCGTGAATTTTACAAATAAGTTCGAATAAAAACTCATGAGCTAGCTCGTAATTTTAATGTTTAATAATTTGATTTTAGATAAATAATATATTAATTTTTATTATAAAAAATATTTTAGAAAATATATTATTAAAATAAAGTCATAATTTTTATTAAATATATTATAATTTATTTAGTAAATAGTTTATTTTTAATTTTTAATATATAATTTTAATTTTTGTATTTTTAAAATTTCTTTAAACTCGATTAAACTTATTTAAGCTTGTGAACACTAAGTGGCATAGTGAGTTCAACTCGAGTTTGGCTTGATTATAAACGAATCAAACCTGAATTAACTAAAATTTAACTTGACTCGGCTCAGTTACATCCATACTCTCGAATCATTAAGTTGGCATTTCACGTCGAATGAACCTTTCTTTGGTCAAACTTATAATATAGATATATTCTAAATATACCTTAACCAAAACGAAAATAAGAATAACAGTGCTGTAAATCAGCTTGGATATTGAGAGATGTTAAGCAAAAACAAAAATCAAACACCTTTTCTAGAAGTAGCTGTGTAGACCTAACATGTGAAGTAACTATATCTCATATATATTAATCAATGAATTACAGCATATAAATACAAGACGTTGGTACTATACTGTTACAAGAATGCAAGTAGCGGGATTGACACAAACTCTAGGGCTGCTATCATTTAGTTACAACAAACATGGGTTTATCCTTATCATCCCCAAAAACTGTCAACTTGTTGCGTAATGAAGAGAAGCTCGGTGTGGACAAGGACTTAGAGCATCGACAATTTGTTCTTTGGTTGATATGTACTTGACAGTGAGTTCGTTTTTGAAAACCTTATCACAGACATAATGGAAATCGATCTCTAAGTGTTTGGATCTCGAATGAAATTAAAGATGGGTGTAGTGGTGAGATAGATAGCCGAAATGTTGTCACACCAAATGGTGGGAGGAGTGCGCAACTCAACACCCAATTCTTTTAACAGTGATTGGACCCATTGAACTTCACAAATGGCTACTGCAACAGCTCAATATTCGGCCTCCGTAGATGATCGTGCCACTATCCTCTGCTTTTTAGAACTCCATGAAATGAGATTTGAACCCACAAAAGTACACAGTACGGTGGTAGATTTTTGATCCTCAATGCTTCCACCCCAATCCGCGTCTCTGTAGCCAGATATATCAAAGGTAGAGGATGGACGAAGAAAGATGCCATAGGTCATAGTAGACTTCAAGTAACGCAAGATGCGTTTAACCTCCACCCAATTTGATTCGATTGGTTAATGCATGGTTTGAGAAACCTTATTGACGAAAAAATAAATATCCGGTCTTGTAAGAGATAAATACTACAGTCCCCCTACAATACTTCAAAATAAATGAGGATCATCAAATGATTTGCTACTGGAAGAATAAAAAGAGGACTTGGGACAGATTGGTGTGGAGACACCCTTGGCCTCATTCATATTGGCTTTGACTAATAAATCATTAACATACTTCGACTGAGTGAATAATAGTCCATTTCAGCACCATGTAGCTTCAACACCAAGAAAGTAGCTTAGCT
Source organism: Mallotus japonicus (assembly GCA_949634005.1). Classification (NCBI taxonomy): domain Eukaryota; kingdom Viridiplantae; phylum Streptophyta; class Magnoliopsida; order Malpighiales; family Euphorbiaceae; genus Mallotus; species Mallotus japonicus. The sequence goes on along the minus strand of CATIWK010011309.1, from coordinate 4,438 downwards.
TCCCTAAATCTTTTAATGGAAATTACTTTTGCAGAGATGTAATCACCGAATCAATAAAGAGATCATCATTGCCTGTAACTAATATATCATCTACATATATAAGGAAGAATATCGTATAATGAGCATCCTTATATATGTATAATGAACTATCAGTTTTTGAGCCAAAAAAACCAAGAGAAAGAGGAGCTATAGTGAGACATTTGTACCATTGTTCAGGGGCTTGTTTAAGCCCATAAATTGACTTCTTTAACTTGCAAACATAGTCTGGACAAGAGGGATTCACAAAACCTAGTGATTGTGCCATATAAAAGTCCTCATCAAAGGTTCCATGAAGGAAAGTATTGTAGACATCATATTGTTTGATACTTCATTGTTGATATATGGCCAAGGAGAGGACTAACTGAATAGCTGTTGGTTTGATGACAGGACTGTATCAAGGCCAGGGCATTGATTGTAGCCCTTGGTTACCAAACGAGGTTTCTAACGCTCTACCTTCCCATCTTTGCCATATTTAATATGGTATACCCACTTATTGCCAATCAAATTTTGTGATGAAGATGGAGGGACAAGAGACCATGTATCATTGAAGAGCATGGCATTGAATTCTTCTTGCATGGCCTTGCACCATTCGACAGACTTAGCGGCTTGAGAGTAGCAACTCGGTTCACTTTGAGCAATAGTAGAACTCAGAAAAAGACGTGGCTTAAGGTTACCAGTTTGCGATCATGTGATCATATAATGCCATGGTTGTGGATTTTCTGGTGGTTAGGAGTATTTGGATAAGTCCATAATTAAAGGAAGTCCAGGTGAGGTAGGATTAGAAGGTAGTTTAGGAGATGAAGTTGTTGGAGATGAGGGCGAAGGTGATAGAGTTTGAGTTGAAGTAGGAGATCTAGATTGTGGGTGGTGCGAATTTGGTGAAATTGGAGAAGTGGAGAGAGGTGGGATAATATTGGGTGGTAATAGGATTGTGGCCGGATTGGATATTGGAATACTTGGAACAACAACACTAGTAGATTGAAAAGGAAAGACCTGTTCATCAAAGATAACATGCCGTGAGATAACAAACTTTTTAGTAGTTAAATCTAAGCATTTGAAGCCTTTATGAATTTTACTATATCTAAGAAAAACACACTGCTTAGACTTGGGAGACAATTTATTTACAGAGTATGGTCATAACCAAGGATAACAAAGACAATCAAAAACATGAAGATCATTATAGTTAGCACTATGTTTAAACAAAACATGATAGGGATTATCATGATTAAGAACATGTGTAGGTAACCGAATAATTAAGTAAGCAGGAGTGTCAAATACAAGATTCCAATATTCATTTGGAACTGAGGAATGTTGCAATAATGAAAGACTAGTTTTAACTATGTGTCTGTGTTTTCTTTCTGCACATCCATTTTGCTTAGGAGTTTTAGGACATGAGGACCTTTGAGAGATGCCATTTTCAAGAGGATAAGAACTTAGTGCTTGAAATTTCCCTCCCCAATCTGCTTGAAAAGATTTGATGAATCATTGGAAATATTTAACTCATATCACACTAAAATAGATTAAAGTGTTAAAATGATGTTGATATTGTGGACTTTAAATTAATATAAAACAAAAATTAAGGACTAAATACCTTTTTTTAAAATTTATACCATCTTCTTCCTAGCATACTTCTCATAATCATGGCTGGAAATGAAAAAATGGAGAAATATAGAATCGAATATGAAAAAATCACATTTCTTAAAAATATGTAGAAAATGAAAATATTAAGAAACATTTAAATATTAAAAATATAGTAGATATAAATATATGTTAAAAATATTTAAATATATAGACATAATTTTTATATATAAATATTAAAAAATTTTATTTATTCCATCAATTAATAGTATAATTATACAATTTATTTTGCTTAGTTAAAAAATATAAAATTATTTTTTAATTTATCTCATTTTCTATTTAAAAATTACTAAAAAATAATTTTTCAAATTGAAAACACATTTCTAAATTGGAAATATGTTTCTTAATATTTTAAATTTATAAAAACGGTACTGAAATATTTCGGTGCATCAAAGACTGCTCCCATCAAAACTCTAGCAAATCAACCAAGAATTACATAGAATAATCAATAAATTTTGAAAAAAAAATATCGAATAAAAGAATATACTTTACAAAACCCAATATCTAAATAAAATAAAATTTTATTAAAAAATTGCATCTCCAATAGTATTACGGATGGCAGAGGACGTCACTGTTGTTGAACTTTAAAGAAGCCACCACAGTTTTTGGTGGGTTTGGAAATTAATGGGGAACAATTAAACAAAGTGCAATGGATGAAGCAAGTACAGACAGTGGTGGCTGCAATAATTGAAAAAAAAAAGGATGACAACATCTAAAGTCCAAAAACTTTTTAAATCTTACAATTAAGTTCTAAAATATTTTTTCTGTTAAAACTGAGTCCTACAAATTTTAAAAAATATTAGTAGTTAATCTAATGGGAAGTGGTTAAATCAAATGGAATATGCTAGCCCGTTTATTTTGATCCCAACGTGTTTTGTCATGTCTTCCTCTCTTTATTATTTTAAAAACTAATTTAATTTAATTTAATTTTAAAAATAAAAAACAAAATACATTAGAGTCAAAAAAAAAAAAAAAAAAAAAGAAAGATGTCACCCTTGTTGCACATGGAAATTCTGGAGGTTTCAAATTGGTAGGGGTTTATCATCAAGGTGACTGTCCCACTGTGCATTCCATGATCTATCAAGCCTCAATTGAATTAAATAATAATAATAATAATGATAGTAACCAGTTCTATAAGGTGAATATATAAAAAAAATTATGTAAACTGAAATAATATTTAATTGGAATAAATAAAATAATTAAAAGAAATAATATTTATCTTTTTATTTTTATTATTGACTTTATTTTTATTAATTTAAAACTCATTCTGAACATTTTATATTTTCAAAAAAATATTTAAAACAAATGTGTGTATATATATATATATATAGTATGTAATATGGTCTGTTTTTTCTTTCTATTATAAATACTTTTTAAATACTTTTTAATTTAGTCCAATAGAAAGAAAACGATACTTTTTCTTACTATAAATTTTTAGTTAACTCCTTTAGAGAAATGAAATCTGCTTCCAAAATTTTCTAGTACAGACCTTATATCCTAAAAATTTAAGACTATTAGATTTTAAAAAGTAATTGAAATATAAAAATATGTTATATAACAAAATGTTATATGCTATTGAACCAATCATAAATGATTCAATGTTGAGCTTAAGAAAAATAATTCTCACCACATTTTTCTTTTATGAGTTTTCCAAATATTAAAAAACAAATTATTTTAGTCATTTTTACCAGAAGTTGTAATCTTTGCGACTTTTTATAAATTTGTTTCAACTTTTAAAATTTGACAAAAATATCTTTGATCAATTGCTTGAAATTTTAGCATACTATATAATTTAGTCAAATTAAAAAAAATGTATATGTGGCGTTTAAGGTGTTATTATTTTTAAGGTGTTCAAGGCGGTTTTGTTTTTATTAATTTTGACTAAACTATATATCGTACTAAAATTGCAAACAATTGGCCAATTAATTAGGACAATTTTTGCTAAATTGTAAAAGTTAAAATAAAAGTTCTTTTTCTCCTTTTGTTGCTAGACGTACTACAAAATCATTAGCAAACAGGAAATTACTGTTATTGAAATTCAATAGAAGATAATGCGTTTCACATTTAGTGTTTCCCTGCTCATACACAAGTTTTTTTTTTTTGAACAAACTGCTCATACACAAGTTGGAAAAATAAAATTGCATTGCATAGTTCAACATGATACTATCTTTTTATCAGAAAGGTATAAATGGGGATGTTTTTTAGCCAAGGCTACTTGGAGGACTGCTTGGCATAGTACTCTGCAATCCAAGCTGCTATAATCTTTATCTCTTTATCTCGCTGTTGGACTAACCAGTCAGGATCATCAGGACTAGGGGGGTAGATGTCCAAGCAGTGGGCTCCTAATCACCATAACAAAAACCCAACTCAACATCTTTATTCCATAGATAAGAAATAGTAAAAGAATGACTTCAACTAAAAAGTACCATATTCTGAATACACTGCAACTACACTGTCTGATATGTCCTGTAGCACTCTGCAAGTTAGATTGAAGAAGGAAAAAAATTAGTTAAATTTGATGCTTTATGTGCATCACAATGTGTGTTACAAAGGGGTAGAAAGTTAGTTCTTTAATTACCCTCCAGCACTCCATGGATCGCGTAGTCCGTTGGAGAAAATGATGTTGCTTGCAAAATTTCTTAGCACAGTTTTTATGTCCTGAAGATTTTTGTTAGATGATTTCTTTACTGAAAATATGTATAATAATAATAATAATACAAAAGCTTACATGACCACCAAATTCTGTTGTCGCCCAGTGAGG
>CATIWK010011276.1:0-10561 GCA_949634005.1 Mallotus japonicus | reverse complement strand
TCTCATTTTCAAACATCTCAATAATTGTCTTATTTTGAATTTGTTCAGAATTAGTGGGTGAAAAGTTGAAAGTTTATTTATCTCTTTTGTTTTTCCTTTTTGGAACGTGGATAGCTTCAGTATGTATCTTATATTGCGTGTTGAAGATAAATAATGGAAGGCCATAATTGAAAGTTGAAGTTTCAAAGGTTCCGGAAGCCTGTGACGTACCGTGAGGTGGATCATTTACTATTGACTTCCATCGCAAAAAAAAAAAAAAAAAAAAAAAAAAAAAAAAAAGTTTCAAAGGTTCGGGCAGCCTGCGACGTACCGTGAGGTGGATCATTTACTATTGACTTCCATCGCCAAAAAAAAAAAAAAAAAAGAAAGAAAAAAAAAATAGTCTCCCATATATATATATATATACTAGCAGTACTTGCTGTCAATGACCTTTTGATCAATTTTAAAATAATTTTGTTATTTTTTTAATTTATATTTTAATTGAAACCGTTGGAGAGTATAAATTAAATGGTTGGATGTTGATTTCATATATATATATATATATATATATATATATAACAACATGCTTCACACGTAAACAAAAAAAAAATTTGAAACTCATAATAGTAAAGAAATTATTAAATATATACTTTGATGATATTATCATTTAATTAAATAATTTTTTTAAAAAAAAGCAAAAGTGTTATATATTAATATAACAATTCAATATAATTATAATACATAAAATTTCAATAAGTCATTTATTTAAATAATTGTATGATATTTCTTCAATATTTTTTATAATTATTTTTTCAACTCTAGTATTAATTTTATATAAAAATATTATAGTCATAATCAATTATAAGATGATAAGAAATTATTTGTTATTTTATTAATAAAAATTTTAAAAATAATAATAAATGATAATTATACTACTTTTCTTATATAACAAAAATACTATTATCAAACAATTTATGTTCTATTTTTTTTAAAATATAATTATAGCTGCAAGACAAATAAAAATTTTCATTAATTTAATTTTAATTTCTTACTTAAGAAAATTTAGCTTAATAAATTTTTAAAAATAATAAGAGTATTTTTTATTTCAAAAAAAATAATAAGTGTATTTTTTTTTTAACTTATATGACAATGTAATTTTTTAATATTGATAGAGTCACATTATAATATAGTAATTTATTACAAATTTAATAAATTTTCTATTTGAACAATTATACAACACTCTTTCAATATTTTTATCTGAATAATAATCTTACAAACTTGATAGACTTATAATACAATAATTTTCTTTTCAAATAATTATACAACAATCTTTTAAAATTTTTGACGTTATTATTTTTCATAATTTATTATTTCATAAAATTTATTAATTTTGATTTCAATTGTTTACTTATTAAATTTTCGTAAGACTTATAAAATTCTATCATCTAATTTTATTTATATTAGATTAAATACCTAATTGAAATAGAAATATATATTTTTAAAAAATTTACAGCTAAAATTTTACTTAATTTAATTTTTATTAGAGATAAAATAGAAGTTAACTTAATTAAAATAGGAAACATACTTTCAATTAAATTAGAATTACATTTTAATTAATATAATTTTTATTAGAGATAAAATAGAAGCTAGCCTAATTAGAATAGGAAATATACTTTCAATTAAATTAAAATTACATTTTAATTAATTTTATTTTATTTTTATTAGTAAATGACTAAATTATCCAATTTTTATATAATAATGAGTGAAAACCTTTTTGTAATTTTGCTTGTCCCTCATCCCCTTCGTACACACACACATATATATATATATATGCACATGATACATCCACAGTCACTTGAACATATATATATATATATATATAATAATTTCTTTTCTAATTATATAATATTTTAAAATTGATTTTTATTTCTTATAAAAATTTAATAATATGATAGTTTCTTACTTATATAATTTTTATTATTTTAATGATTTTATATAAATTATATTAATTTTATTAACAAAATAATTCTATATTAACAACTTAGCTACTACTTTTAATTTACTAAATGAAGTTAATAATTTAATTATTATACCTATGTTTATGACTTCCTTAACAATTATACAATTATACTTTTTTTTTTTTTAACTTCAACCCAAATGCGTTCATGGTGTATTATACTGTTGAATTTGTAAAATAAAAACACGTTTCTTATTTATCTTGATTAAACATAAAATATTTAGGTTATATGTTACAAATTAAATTATAAAATATAATATAATCGGTGTATGCAAAGATCTCCCTTCTAATAAGAGTTCTGTTTATTTGGAAAGAAGCTAATGGATCAAAATGTATATAAACTAGAAACAGAGAGCACTTGGAAATTGGGAATACAACTATATACAATAGCTTGTTGAATTTAATTTCTTTTCTAGCTTGTTACTCCCGTCACTGTCTCGGCATATTTAGCCTATAGGCATATTACATTTTCAATCATTTATATTTGTATGAATTTGTCACTTGACTTCTTGTACTTTCAACTTTATCAAATTAACATTTTAACTTGTCTATAGTTTATTATATAAACACCTATTAGGAAATTCAATTATCTATACTTGCATGAATTTGATATTTTGCTCCAAATATTTACATAAATTTATCATTTTGTCACTATATGTATATTGACATATCATCCTACGTATCATGCCAACAGTTCAAATAGGTGTTTACGACAATATTAATCATACTCCTCTTGGCTCTTGCCAACAGTGCAAATTTTTATATTCTAGCGTATCCACGTCACGACCTCTACACTAAACATTATTCTCTATAAATACCCCACTGTTCTCATCCTCCTTCAATGCAAAAACCAAACACAGAGGAAAGTAAAAAATGTCTACTACAATATCAGCTATAGTCTTCTTCGTTCTTGCTTCTCTTCTGCCATTGATATACCTTCTTTGCACTATCCCATGGTACCCAAAGCCAAGAAAACACCATAAAAAAAGCGACCAAAAAGTGCTACCCCCTGGCCCTCGTCCACTGCCAATCATAGGCAATCTTCACTTGCTGGGTACACTCCCACATCAAAACTATTACTGTTTAGCCAAAGAATATGGTGAAATCATGTTCTTGAAACTAGGGTTTGTTAATATTGTTGTAGTATCATCAGCTCAAGCTGCGGAGCTTTTCTTGAAAAGCCATGATGCTGCTTTTGCTAACCGACCAAGAGTGTTGGTTTCTCATTACTTATCATATGGTTCTAGAGACATGGCTTTTAATGACTACGGTCCTTACTGGAGAGAGATTAGAAAAATTTGCACCTTGCAGCTTCTGAGTCCATCAAAGATTGAATCTTTTTCGCCTCTGAGAAAAGAAGAGCTTGAGCTGATGGTAGCAACAATAAAGGAAGCAGCTGAGAGGAAACAGGCGGTTGATGTTACTGCTAGAGTTAGTGATTTTCTTGAGAACTTGATTTGCAGGATGATGTTTGGACAACGTAGCAATGATGAATTCGACCTGAGGCCACTTATTAAAGAGGCTTTAAATTTGATTGGAACTGTTAATATTGCAGATTATGTTCCTTTTGTTGGAGCATTTGATCTTCAGGTATGCTTCCTTCTTTATTCTCTTCATTACTCAAAAATGTTTTGAATCAAATATAGCTATTTTTTCATTTATAAAAAGATTGACATATAGCTATATATGAAGCTAAACTCCTATCAAAAATGTTTCTGAAAAAAAAAAGGCAAATTTATTCAGGTATGGGAAACTTTCCATTTCCTTGTTAAAAGCTTCTCATTGATGCAATATAGTCAAGGAAAAAAAATACAGTTAGTAGGAGGTTGTTCTCTCTTAAGTTGTGTTATTTATGCAATTGTGTTAAATTAGATATTGGAAGATTTTTATCGTTTTGTAATCTGAATTGGTCTGAATTAATCAGAGTTTCATGAATTTTGAATAGTGGTGGTTTAAAAAAACAAAGAAAGAAAAAACAAATTAAATATATTGCTTTGATTTTGGAAAGTTCTACGGGACCAAGGCCATATTGGAGTATAGTAGAAGTATACAAGGGATTATCATTAAACAATACAATAATTATAACTTTCAATTTCTTTTATATATTTGGGTTGAATATCTGATATATTTATACTTTGGGTGTAGTACACTTGACTAATGTTAATAGGAAAACGATAAATGTCGCAACTCGTGTTATGCACAGTATGTCGCAAGTTGCGACAAATTACAACTTAGATCTTTAGAAAATTACCAGCTAAGTCCCTATATTTTATCAAAACTTTTTTCACTTTCATTTCTGCCCCGATATAGGGGGTTATCTATTGGAGTGGGGTCATTTTGATAAAATGACCCCTCACGATTTACTGTTGGATGTCGCGACATGACACAAATATATTATATGTCACAAATATAACAGTTGGGTGCAATATTTGTACAATATTTGATTACTATACTTTTAACTTAACTACATATATTTTTATAATTTTAACAATTTGCAAATGTATAGGGATTGGCACGGAGAACGAAGGCATATAGAAAGAGGATGGACAGTGTGCTAGAGAAGATCATTGATAGCCATGAAAAAGATGGACGTTGGAGAACAAAGGAGCAAAAGGACTTTATTGATGTGATGCTTTCAATAATGAACGGATCATCCCCAGTAGTTTCTAATGATGATCAATCATATGTGATTGATCGAACATGTATCAAGGCTATCATCCAAGACATATTCCTAGGTGGATTTGAGACACCATCTGCTTCTATTGCGTGGATATTTTCAGCTCTCTTAAGGCATCCACGAGTAATGAATTGTCTTCAAAAAGAGTTGGAAACTGTTGTTGGGCTACACAGAATGGTGGAGGAGAAAGACTTGCCTAACCTAACTTACTTACACATGGTGGTCAAAGAAAGCTTAAGGCTTTATCCAACAGTACCTTTGATTCCAAGAAAGTGCGTGGAGGATATCACAGTTAATGGGTATCATATACCAAGTAATTCAATGGTTGTTGTGAGTGCTTGGGCGATTGGACGTGATACTAATGTATGGTCCGATAATGCATTAGAATTTTACCCGGAAAGATTCAAGGATGAATGCATAGATCTTCGCGGCCACCATTTTCAACTTATACCGTTTGGTTCAGGCCGTAGAATCTGCCCTGGAATGAATTTGGGATTAAAGAACACATGGTTGGTTGTTGCTCAGCTAGCACATTGCTTTAATTGGGAGTTTCCTTCTGATGGTGACTTGGACATGACTGAAAAGTTTAACCTCACTTTGCTTAGAGCTACTCATTTTTCTACAGTACCAACTTATAGATTAAGTGTTTAATCAGGCTTATTAAAACTATCACGGTAGATAAGTCATGCGCTACAGGTTTTCTTAGTAAAATAATTCGCATAGGTTTTGAAATCAGTTAGAAATGGGGAAGAATTATTCATACTGTGGGATTTACTACATGTAAAAATGTAACTAGTGTGGAGTTGTATTCTATCATATGGAGCCAGCTGGTTTCTCATATATAGTTAATTATAGTAATCTTTGTTATTATCTGAAAACTAGTAGTGTATGTGCGCGTTATGTTTATATTTATTTTATTTATTAATGTTTTTAATAATAAAGATATAAATGTTTTAAAATAAATAGAAATAATAGAATTTATTTAAATTAAAAAAGTATAATGAAGAATTTTAGATTGAATAGATATAGAACAAATAGAATAAAAACTAAAAGATGTATGTTTTTGTAATATAATAATTTTTTATTATTTTCAATATATTAAACAATTTTAATATTGAAAAATTATATTATATATTGAATAGTAACCCTATAAAGAAGCTGAACATCCCAAAGTGGTGTGAATCTTTTTTTTTTTTTAATGAATGGAATTCCCTGTTGTTTTCAAAAAAAAAAAAAAAATCTCAAGCAGGATATTTATGTTAAACACAAAACACTCAAATAATCTTTATTTAAACTCTCACACACTTAGAAGCTTTGCTTCCTCACACTTCTTCTTCTCTCTTTTTATTTTGGTGTGTATACCTTTTTGCAGAGGCCCTATTTATACTACTAGAAAATTAATCTAAACCATTCAAATAAACAAATACAATTAAACCCTAACCATACATTTATTCAACTCTCACAAAAAAACCAACTACTCTCACCAACTACTCTCACCAACCAACTACTCTCACTTAGTTTAATACAAGTTTATTTCATAATAGAGTCTGTGTCCATTATCCAGGAATTAGGAGAAGAATTGGTGTTGGTGGCTAAGTGGGCGGTGGACTGCTGAGGTTGAAAAGAGGACCGTAACTTGGGTGATGAGCAATTATTGGAAGTGTGTCCAATACCAGAACAATTGTAGCACATAAGATGCATGACATCTGCTGGAGATTTATTTGAAGGTCACGAAGAGGAAGAGCGACTGTTTCCAGAAGACTGAAAATTGGAGCGAGAGTACTGACCAGGTTGGGAAAACATGGAAGCCTGGTTCAAAGGGGCATGGTACGACGAGTTCTAATTGGTTTACCGGCCACCACCACGATTAAAACGAGAACCAATTCGACCGCCACGATGATAGCGCATAGGACCCTGAGTGCGTGAACTGAACAGTGCCGTTGAAGCAGAATTAACTCGTATATTTTCTGCATTCAAGTTGGCTTCTTCGCTCAATAAGAGCCCATATAAATCATCAAATGAAACATCTGAGGAACGATTTTCAAGAGATCGAATAAAAGGTCTGTATATGGAGCCAAGACCATTGGTAATCACTTGTACAAGATCATCTTCTCCAACCGGATGGCGAAGAGCAGCCAATTGATCATACATTCCTTTGGCTCATTGTGTGTATTGGGCAATGGACTCGCCATGATCTTTCTTCAAACGATAAAAGTTAGCTTTGATATTCTAGACTTGAGATTTCGAACCAGCTGCGTAAGATGTTGCAAGCTTTTTCCAGGCCTCTCTAGCACAAGAAACCCCAACAATTTGAGGTATAAAATTTTCTGATATGGAACCAATTATCCAACTCAGTACTAATTGGTCTTGTTTGAACCATGTGTGAAACTCAGGATTAGGTTGACTGTCAATGAGTTTTGGAGGAGGTTCAGATTGCTCATCGATATGAATAGCTAAATCATAGCTATATAAAAGAGGCATAAGTTGGGCTTGCCATAGAAGATAGTTTGTAGAGTTGAGTTTGATTGGGAGTTGGTGAGCAATATTAGGAAGCGTTGTGATGGTTGCGGTTTGCGAATTGGATGCAGAGACACTTGATCGGGTTTGAGAAGTGGACGAAGAATTTGGGTCTTCAGCCATGATGAAGTAATTTTGGTTGTTAAACCGTATATCATGGCTCTGATACCATGAGAATGTAATGGTATTGTAGTAGTAAAGCTGCTGCACATTTTGGTATTCATTAGCATGAGAATATATACAGGTTACAAGAGATAACATATGTTATCTGTTAGTTACAAGTTTGTTGGTGATGCAGAGATACAAGTAATCTAAAATACATAACAATCATTATCTCTATCAGTAACATCAAATACTAGTTTATGGGGAATTGATTTTTTTTTTTTTTAACAACTGTGAGGTCAAGGGGAGGGAGAGATCAAACTCATAATCTCATCTTATAATGTCCATCACCTGAGCCACTAGATTATAAAGGAAGGACAATGGAGAATTGATTTGACTATTATTCTTCTGTATTTTTCTATATTTTTATGTGTACGTTCACTATTTTGATTAAAAAAAGAAAAGCTGCCCTTTGTGTGTAGTAACAAAGTGTCTCAAAAATTCTAATTTGCTGGCATCTGTATAACAAACACAATTAGAAGCAGAATTGATTAATTATTATTCTTCTGTCCTTTTCTATACTTAATTATATGACAATGCAATTCATGGTATAAAACCACTGTCGCAAATAAGCATGTCCACCAAAGCATGCTTTGTAATTGTTAAAATAATTTGGGCCTCTCCACAAATTCTTTTCTTTTAACTTTTTAATTATGCAAAGTAGAAATTTTCGTTTTCTTTGCTTTGCGGTATCAGTGGAAGAGAGACGTCCATTGATGAATACTTTAAAAATTTTAAACACTTTACGTTCAAGTTATATACGAATTATAAAAAATTTCATTAGTTATATTCATTAATCGAAATAACTTTTCATTAAATTTTTATGTAACTCATAGAACATAGCTGTAAATTTTTCAAAATAAAAATCCAATATAATATAGTTTTAAAGAAAAATTTTTTTTAGGAACCAAAAAAAAATTGGACTAATATAAACTTCGTTTAATAATTGAGAACACACAAATGAAGCTTCTAAAAAGTGACAACAAAAATGTTACCACATCAACACATTTTCTGATCTTGGAACTGAACTTGTTAGCTGAAAGGTAAATTGTGCACTTTAACCTCACTACATTGGTACGCTAAGGCATGAAATATATATGCAACATTCGTTGTTTGAAGCAGGTGAAATGAAAGAGTCGAGATCTGTTATACGCACAATATTCAAAACCAAGTATTCAATGCACATTTTTTAACAATAATTTCACTTCAGATCCATTTTTAGTTTGGTAAGTTGTGTCAGTGCATGATGCTGCAATACCAGGTTTAAGTAGACAATTTTGAAGCTGAATTTTAAATTTTTGTTTGAACCTTTAATTTAATTGATCAGAAAAGCACAAAAACATTGAAAATAAAATGCATTCAAATAACAATAACATCCAAATTGGCATAAATTGAAGCAAATGTAGCAGTTAATTAATCATAAAAAAAAATGGTAGCAAAAAAAGAAGTACGCCACTAAACCATTCTTGTCTCTATTAGGAAAAGAAGAGAAAGCAAAAAAAAAAGTAAAAAAATGTTTGATGTTTTTAGCATAGGAGAGAAGAGGCTAGGAGAGGAAATTCTTAATTACCTTGATCAGTACTAATTGATTGTGAGGGATGGAATGTGGCAAATCTTGTGAAAATCTTCTCCTTCCACTCCATTCTCCACTTGCACTCTCCTTGTGAACTCTGAACTCATCCTAGTGAGTTCCAATTGTCGAAGGGTAGTGACAAATTTCAAGCCTTGTGGAATCATCTTTAAATTGCATAGGTCGTTTATATGTAAAGAGTTGAGACATGGCATTGCACCATTCTCTATCTCCCATTCTCCAACTTCTCTCAAGGATTCAAGTGTAAGATTCTCAAGTTTAGGAAATCCTTGGGCTGAGCATACCATTTTAGACCCCGCATAGGCGTTTCCTCCAAAGACAGAAATATCAAATTAGGCAGCTCCTTTTCTAGAATATCCATTGGGTCTTTCTTTAGATAAGAAAAAATCAAAATTAGCTTGACAAGACTTTTTGGCAGGAATTGTAGGTTGTGATCTTCTTCTTGTATGCCTCCAATAAGCGCTAATTTTGTGAGGTTATGACAATTTGAAAGTGATTCCAATTTGGGAAAATAATTTGAAAAATGTATCATCCACGTCTTCAAGGAACGAAGATGTTCTCCAAAAATGGAATCAGATTTTATAACAGTATTTGCTTCCTCCTCTCTTTCGAATGTTATTCCTAATTTTCGAAGATTAGGCAACTCTATAGCAGCATCTTTTCTAATTACAAGATCCTTAGCTCGTACATACTTCAAAGTTTCCAGCTGCCTTAAATTATCCAATCCAATTGACCCTCCTATACTATAGCCCCAATCTACAAGTAAATGTCTCAAGTTTTCCAATTTCCACAGTACTTTGGGTAATCTTAACCCATATCCATTACCTCGTAAATCAATAGTATATAAATTCTTCAATTTACCTATTGATACTGGTAGACATGCTGTTGATTGATGGAAACGCAATTTTTTCCTCTCATGTAACCTAGTATCTCTCAACCCAAGATACCTCAAGTGAATCAAATTGCCAATTACTCTGTGCATATGCCTGTTGTGTATCCTTATACCTCGAAGATTTAACACTCTAAGCAGTCTAAAATTCTCAAAAATATACATTTCCTGATCCCTATCAATGCCACATGTACCACTCTCACAGAAATAAGCAAGAGAACGAAGGTTTGGAGCATCAGCACATTTTACTAAGGGTGCATAACACCTTTCACCACCAGTGTCTATGGATATGCAAGGATGAACGCCTACTCTTCGGGGCATGCACATTGCTGACCTTAGAAAATGTATAGTATTGTCGGCTGCCATGCTGCTGTCTTGGTGCTCAATAAATGCAGCAAAATTTTCATCTCTAGCCTTCGATATGCACATATCTCTCATCAAATCATGCATCTGGAAAATTTTCACACCAATTCCAGTGTGGTCCCTTTTACTTACTTGCACCATGCACCTGCTCACAAGCTCATCCAGAAATTGTTCACCAACATCTTCTATCGTTTCTTCCTCTCCTTCCTGAATTGGTTGCGGTATGAAGCCTTCAGCAATCCACATTCGAATCAATGACCTCTTCTGAAATTCATAGTCCTCTGGAAATTGTGAAAGATGGAGAAAGCATGGCTTCAAGTGAAATGGTAAATCTTGATAGCTCATCCCTAATATTCCATACACTCC